>OV656869.1:5863591-6083174 GCA_927399465.1 Sarcophaga caerulescens
CCAGCTGTCTGTTACTCAGATAACTACTTATCATGGCCAGGATGTAGTGTGGTACCGAGAAGTTGTACTCCAAAGCATTCAATACATCGCTCCATCTAAGACTGTTAAACGCGTTTTTAATGTCCAAAGTCGCAAGCAGTAGCACAGGCCTCGTAGAGCGACTCGCACGCTGTGTGACTATGGCCGCTTCAGTCACCTCTCTCAAGGCGTCAATTGTAGATCGACCGGGTCGCAATCCATATTGTCTGGCAGACAGTCCGCCACTATTCTCAACAGCCGTGGCTTCAAAAGCCTCTCGAGCAGCTTTCCTGACGTATCCAGCATGCACAGTGGCCTGTACGCGGATGGGTCCTCCGGATCGCCCTTTCCCTTGCTTATTAAGACCAGCCGTTGTTTCTACCATATTTCGGGGAAAATACACTCCCTTAGGCACGCGTTGTACATTCCCAGTAGGAGTTCCGGTCTTTGACTGGCAATTTCCCTTATTACCTCAGACGGGATGCCGTCGGGCTGTATAAGAAAAACTATATGCATTCTAACAAATTTGTATGGAAAAAGTGGCCCAGAACCATCACAAACATACTACTGAATCGCAAATCTATGAAAATTATTTGATTCTATATGTATAACAATTGCAAAACATCCAAAATGTTATGATATTCTTACCATCATAGCATTGAGGCTATAAAAACCTTTACGGTTATAATAAAGGTGTCTTAGTTCTTCTTTGGGCGCCATTAGTTTTATGTGTGTGCCTTCCACACAGCCAATAACTCCTTTCATATTAAATTTTTCATAAAATTTTAGTTTAATTGATCTTTCCTCGTCAGGACGAATGTTAAATTTCACCCATTTACTACACAAATGCTGCTCCAAAATGCCTAAACATTCGTCTATGACTTCACAAACTTTCGTTTGAGACAATGATGACATATGACAATGATGACTCGTTACCAATTCCTTTTTGATAACCTCCAGTAGCGATAAAGCGCAAAACTGTAGCCAATTTGATTTTGTTGCTTATTGCTGTACCTCTAAATGTTTTTTTTTTTCATATGAGCAGAAATCTCATCTAGGATAAATTTAAAAGTTTCCTTACTCATCCAAAAATTTTGTATAAATCTGCGATACATGAACACTATTAATAACATTCAATAGAAAATATGTTTACTTACTCATTATTTGGCATATCCATAATGTTCATTTCCTGGGAAGCATATTCGTCTTCTAATGATGACGATTGTTCAAAAATTGCACTAAACAGCTCTGGCAAAAGGCATAGCTACTTATTAGATTTGCACATAACATAACTGATATTTTAATAACTTACCAATTCGAAATTTATTTTATAATTTAAACGGTTTTAATAAATTTTTTAAAATTGTATTTTTTTAATTATTTATTTGACAATAGAGTTGCTGAATCGCATTAAAATACATTAAAATACATATTTTAAGAAAAATGCTGAAAATAGTTATTAATTGTATAAAGGTAGGCAACCATAAAAACGTAATGCATTGAAAATTCAAATGATAAACGTAACAATCAAACGCAATGTCGTAGTGATATACAAAATTAAATATTTTTGGCTCTGCGTTCACATTTATCGGTGAAGTGTAAGTGACGCGTTCAACGCAGATGACCTTAATCTTTCCTTTTTTATCAATTGATATCGATTTTATCGATAATAGAGTTAACTGATCAAAGTCTACAGGGTAGATTTTGGTGATAATGTTTAGCAGTAGGGAGACTAGACAAATGTGCTATAAAAGCACAATAGAAAACCTATGGACATTACTAGAGAAAAGATCCGTTAATGAACAGAAGACAGCAAAACAATGCGAAAGGAGGTAATAAACAAAGTGTAGGATACGAATTCGCTTTTAGAAACGACGAATACAGACTAAGAGATTTTCTCAAACAACATTCTATTTACAGTGAACTCGCGAAAACGTGTATATTCAGAAACGTGAACTCATTTTTGTTACATTGACTATTCTAAAACGTCAACAAAAGTTGAAAGGAATATTTTTATATACTACTAGATGTACACTGCGCGCGTTGCTACGCCTCCAACTAAAACAAATTTGAATCATTTTATTGATTTTGTTCATTTAAAAAGAAAATTGGCATAAACTTTAAAAATGTAGAGGTTTTCGATTATGAACATTTATTGAAGTGCTGTCGGAAATTGGTAATACCAAATTAAAAGCCTTCGTCGGCTCATGCGCAACAACTTTGCTAAAGATCATAACATAATCAAATGCACAGTTTACGATTTAATTCATTTTTAGTAATTTTCAGTGGCTCCACCTGTCGAAAAATGGTCATACCAACTTAGAAACCTTCCCCGGCTCATGCGCAACAACTTTGCTAAAGATCATAACATAATCAAATGCACAGTTTACGATTTAATTCATTTTTAGTCATTTTCAGTGGCTCCACCTGTCGAAAATTGGTCATACCAACTTAGAAACCTTCCCCGGCTCATGCGCAACAAGTTTGCTAAAGATCATGAAATGATCAAATACACAGTTTACGATTTAATTCATTTTTATTAATTTTCAGTGGCGCCACCTGTCGCAAACTGGTCATACCAACCTAGAAACCTTCCCCGGCTCATGCGCAACAACTTTGCTAAAGATCATAACATGATCAAATGCATAGTTTACGATTCTATAAGATACATACAAACATACATTCATTTTTATATATATAGATATATTTATTTACACATTATTTAGGGTATGGATGATTAGGTTCATAAATTCATAAATCCCCGCGTAAAAATCATTATCAGGTATGTGATGAAAATCGATTCGTTTTCAAGTAAAATCGAATTTGGAAAACGAACGTTTTGTTATAAGATGTGATGAAATCCGAACGGTTTTAGTTTCCATTTTTTGTTTTATTCTAAACCGTCTCATGTAAAATAACAAACTTTTTAATAAAAAAAAATTATTTTTTAATTTGTAAAGCGTAAGAAAGGCATTTGTTTTATCAACCTCAATTTTTATAATCAACAATTCTAATCGTTTTGAAAATATTGAACGAAAAAGGTTAAGGAATTCATCAAACCCGGATCTAGTCATGATTTTAATCTCAGTTTAGCACGAGACGTTTATAGTAGGAATTTTTAAAATGGAGGTCGTGTTCATGGCTCTTAGCTGATTCCGAATATGCGTTAGAGCCTTTCGTACTAGTTCCATTTAGAAACCCAAGTGCGGGATCAGCTCAACATATATTTAATAAAAACCATGCATCAGCTAGAAATCTTATTGAAAGAACAATCGGTGTTCTCTAAAGCAGATTCCGTTGCATGTCTGGCGCTTTATGGTATAAACCGCAGAAAATTGTTAAAATAATAAATATATGCTGCGCACTTCACAATATGTGTAACTTTTACAAATTAGACCACAATTTTGATACTACGACTACTCCACTTGAAGAACCTGATCCTAGTGAAATCGAACTAGACTTAAGTAATCCAACAAATACTGAGGCAAGCAGAAACCGGGATGCAATTGCAGAAAGCCTATTTTTAAATAATTTTATATAGTAAATAAATGAGAAATATAAATAAATAATTACATTTTCGCTTCAATATTTTAATCAAACTATTTTTTTATTATTAAAACAGAAAAATTTTAGCAAATCGTATACAAATGGTTGCTCGATTTAAAAACGAAAATCAAACTAAATTTTCGTTTTCTATCGCATTCTTATTTTTTGAAATTTTTATAGAACAAAATGAAAAATGAAATCGAATTCGGTTTAAGAACAAAACCAAAACGAAACAGAAAGAAGCGGTGCCATCACATCTATTTCCGATTTTATAGCGTTTTTTGATCGAAATCGTTTTTCATCACATACCTGTATGTCTTTGTTTCGCCATAGTTTACCAAAAACTAATGGGAAAGGTGAACAAAATCGAAAACATGAACGCACATTTTTTGTTCGATTAATTCTCGCCAGAACCATAAGCTAGGACAGAATTATTATCAGCAAATATCGCCGTAATCTAGTAGGTTGTGTGTTGCCTTATTAGACGTAAGACCTCGGTTCAAACCTCCAGGTCAGACGAAGAAAGATTTCTGGCAAAAACTATGAAAAAATAAAAAATTTCCATGAAAAGTTTCTCAAACATCTCTAGTCCGGAGTCGAGTTTATAAAATTCGAGTCGACTCGTGTATAAAATTAACGCACACAACATAAATGGTTTGAGAAACTTGGTCGTAATACTGACTGAAGGGTTGTAATGACCAATTATGTATGTATGTATTTAACTAGATAGTATTTTTTTTGGCTTATTATACGTGAGGCTATGGTTCAAACCCCAGCTCATACATCTCGAATAAAGCGAAATATGAAAAAATTGTTTTTCGGCGATTTCTTCTTACCAGATTTCTGAAAAAACTTTGAGAGTAGGTAAAATTGTCACGAAAAGTTAAACCCGTAGGTTCCGCCACTTATGGATAAAATTAACACATACTGCATGGGTAGTGTGCAGTGTGACCAGGTTTCAAAAATGTTTGCAGCTAAATCCTATCCAAAATAATTCCAAAAAAAATGCTAAATTTTTTAAATAATATTATGAAGAAATTCTTCACTATTTGTACAGCTGTTTCCACAAATTAAGTTTGATTATATAAATAAAACCAAATCGAACTCAAAAACAAATTATTTATTCTGTTCAAGAATCGTAAACTAAAATTATAAAACAAAAATTAAAAAATATATATTTTTCAGTCTTTGTACATATATGGGCAATTTCGTGTCAAGTGACCCAATTTTTAAAATCGATGTCTTCCGATTTGGATGAAATTTGCACCAAGGTTAGTACTATTGGATAGTTGGCCAGACACAAATTTTCAGCTCTATCAGTCAAGAACTGTCGGAGTTAGAGGGGGTCAAAGTTGGACATTTTGGTCATACAGGGTTTTTTTAAAATGTGTGTAACTTTTCACCTATTGGTCCTAGCAAAAATTTTCCAAAGGATATTAGATAGCTATTTCTTCAATCTTTCCAAAAATAATTTTTTTAATTTTAAAAAAAAATTTTTTTTTATTTTTTTTTTTTAATTAATTTTTTTTTTTAATTTTTTTTCAATTTGGGCCCTTTTTTTATTTTTTTGCTCAAAAGAAAGCTTATACAATTTCCTTTAAGGCCTTTATAATCGCTTAATGGGATGCGAGTGGGATATCTATCAAAAAAATTATTTTTTAACTCAAGAATAAGATTTTTCAATATTTGGCACATGTACCATTTTCATTTTCCCCCATTTTTTTTCGAAATGGAGTTTTTTTTTATTTTTCCTCAAAAGAAAACTTAAACCATTTCCTTTAAGGTCTTTGTGGGCACTTAGTAGCAAGAGGCATATCTATAAAAAAAAATATTTTAACACAAAACCAAAGTTTTCATAATTTTACCATTCAGCGATTATGAAGGCCTTAAAGGAAATTTTATAAGCTTTCTTTTAAGCAAAAAAAAAAAAAAAAAAAAAAGGGCCCAAATTGAAAAAAAAATTAATTTTTAAAAAAAAATAAAAAAAAAATTTTTTTTAAAATTAAAAAAATTATTTTTGGAAAGATTGAAGAAATAGCTATCTAATATCCTTTGGAAAATTAACCTTGGTGCAAATTTCATCCAAATCGGAAGACATCGATTTTAAAAATTGGGTCACTTGACACGAAATTGCCCATATGTATACATATATGTATGTAAATATAATATATAAATACATAAAACAATTTTGGACAAAAGCGACCATTAATTCATGTAACATTTTATGTATTTTATACATATACTAGCAGATTGTACCCGGCGTTGCGCGGGTTATGTAGTTTGGATTAGTTTAAAAAATGTTTTTAAATTTAAGACAGGCATCGTTTGGGAGGTATTTCTACAAAAAAGGTGGCCATGGGACACCCTATTGTATAAATTTTACTTTAAATTTAAAAAAAATTATTATTGGGTCATTTTTGCATTAAAAATAACAATAAATAAAAAACCGGTTTATCGGTTTCGATAAAAAATTCAATTTTTCAAATTATTCGGAAACCGGTTTAACAAACAACCCAGTTTTTTGAATACTCTAAGTCCTAAATATAAATGCACTCAATTTGCCCGTTTTTCGCCCCTTTCCCCCTTTTTGGACCCCTTTTGGTCCAACTTTATAAACGGAACACCTCCAATAGCTATTTGGGAAACTTAACCAAGCTAAATCGTAAAAAAATACCTTTAAAACAGATAAAATACACCATTTATGCATAAAGTACTAATTTTTGCCCATTTTTCTCCCTTTGTCCCATTTTTTTCCCCTTTGGGTCAAAATTTTGAAAAGATTTATTGCCTATAACCTGCACCGACAAAAGCTCGCTCAATATCCCAAATTTCAAGAAAATCGGTCCAAGCGTTCAGGCGTGATTGGCTATGCACTCAATTTTCCCGTTTTTGGCCCATTACCCCCTTTTTGGACCCCTTTTGGTTCAACTTTAGAAACTGAATATCTCCAATAGCTATTTGGGAAACTTAACCAAACTAAATCGTAAAAAATTACCTATAAAACAGATAAAATAAAGCATTTATGCATAAAATTACTCATTTTTGCCCATTTTTTCCCCCTTTGACTCATTTTTTGTCCCCTTTTGGTCAAAAATTTGAAAAGATTTATAGCCTATAACCTGCACCGACAAAAGCTCGATCTCTATCCCAAATTTCAAAAAAATCGGTCCAGGCGTTTAGACGTGATTGACTAACAAACAAACCAACAAACAAACAAACCAACAAACAAACAAAAAAACAGACTTACAGAAAGATTTATAATATATATATATATATATATATATTAGGATTCTAAAATGTCAAAAAAACAAAACTATATTGCTATTTAATAGCATTTGTACTTCACAAATAAATTAGTTTAAACAAAAATACCAACTTTTGGCTACGTATTAAATACTTCATCAAAAGTGTATTCTTCACTTTCTGAGGGCTCTGTTATAATATCATATAAATTTGTATCACATTTTTGGATTAATTCTTTAGTTATTTGAAAACTTTGGCAGCATTTATTCAATCTTTTCAATCCACATTTTATATAGAGGAGTGAATTGATTGTATTTAATATCATTCTATCTATTTAATATCATTCTATCATTCTATTTCTTATTTTAGTTTTTAAAAGATTCATTTCGCTAAATATGTACACGTTCAACTTCTGCATTACTAAATGGTAAAACTAAAAATTTCATAACCAAATCGGACAATTCCTTGAAGAGATTTTCATTCACAGCATTCTTGTATTCATAAACTTCATAGATGGGCATAGATGGGCAGTACCAGTAAAATTTCAGTAAAAATTGATTTTTACTGATTACTGAAAAAAATTACAGTTACAAAAATGAAATCTAAATTTCATTACCAGTAAACATTTACTGAATACTGAAAAGCTTAATGCATTAGAATTATAATGCAGTATGCCCATGTATGATAAACTTGTATCCAAAACTCAATAGTTGTCTTCTGATTTTCCCACTCGTATGAAGTTAATTTTTGCCATTGCATTTCTAAAGTTGTAATTTCATCATTTAAAAAATTTATCATTTCTTCTTTGAAATTTTTAAATAATTTACTTTGATTTATTTTTAAACTATTATCAATAGCAAAAAAGTTAATATTTTTTAAACTTAACAAATTTTTGGGTAATCTTTGTCTTAGTTGGCGTATTAACTCTGCTATTAAATTTCTACATATTATGTATTCTAATTTCTTTTTCAGTTTCAGAATTTATATACATATGTTCTTGTTTTTAAAAAATTTTCAAACTCATAATTAAAATATGGTATAGGTATATAAAAATTTTCTAAGGATGAAGTTAAAGGATCAAATTATTCAGATTTTAAAACTATTTGAGATGAAAGTTTTTTAAAAGAATGTGTAATTCTGAGAATAAGAGTGTAGGATCGGCGTCATTACTTTCAAACATTACATTAAACTATGTACAATCAATCAAATTTTAATTGTAACAGGGGTAAAAATGAAAAATAAATTGAAGCTAGAAAATGATAAACAAATTATTAAAAAATTCAAATTATATATATTATTTTGACCTGTACTCTTGATAATCCAATCAATAAAATATTCTAGCTCGAGGAGAATATTTTATTGATTGGATTATTAAAAAATGCTAAAAAAATGTCAAATGCTAAATCGAAAATTTGCAGCTAAATCAAAATAAAAAATGCTAAATCTAGCTGCAAAAATGCTAAAATAGTCACACTGGTAGTGTGAGAAGCTATGTAGTTCGTAATCCTGACTGAAGGATTGTAATAATCAATTAAGTAAGTAATATTAACTAATATTGCAATATTAGATGTGATAGCGAGCAGTGATAATATTTATATTTTAGATATTGCTACTCTCTTTTTTGAATCCTGAAGATGATATCCGATGGATATCGAAATATTGATATATAATAAAGAAAGTTGATAATTAAGAAATTGACCTCGAGCTAGAATATTTTATTGATTGGATTATTAAAAAATGCTAAAAAAAATGCCAAATGCCAAATCGAAAATTTGCAGCTAAATCAAAATAAAAAATGCTAAATCTAGCTGCAAAAATGCTAAAATGGTCACACTGGTAGTGTGAGAAGCTACTAGTTCGTAATCCTGACTGAAGGATTGTAATAATCAATTAAGTAAGTAAATGTGGTTAATCTGACAATATGCACAATATTTAAAAAAACACTTGCCAGACTTGAATAAAGTAAAATCGCTTTATAAACTGAATTTGAGCTTCTAATAGTTAGATACAAATATTTTCTTTAAAAAGTTTCGTTCATTTTTTTATATAAAGAACTCTAAAAACAATCTAAAATGCTAACTCAAAAAAAGTCGTCGTACAGCTTACATGGAGTCAAACGTACCCCTCTTTAACATAACAATTTTTTCTTAATTTTTCGTTATTAATAGTTATTCGGTTTCATGGGACATAAAAATTAGCATCAAACTGAGTGCGAACAACAAAAATTACACAAATATTTGTATTGACGTCAAAGAGCTGATTGTTAAAATGCGTAATGATGGCAAAAGTTATCAGGATATTGATGAAAATATAAGACTCACATCATTAGTTCATTATGTGACAGAAATTTAGCATGCAAGTACGCTTTCGCTTTTCATTACCCCAGGAAGAAATCGAGGAGAGATGAAAGATGCTTTCTAGTGAAGGAAAATCGAACGGATAGCTTGATAAAAAAAAAAAAAAACAATTCTGTGAAACAATAAAAAACTATTCGAATTTATGAAAACGATTTATTAAATTCACAAATCTTGTAGAATTTTTTCGTTATGAAGAAATATAACCCATGTTTTCCGCATAAGAAGCCTTTTCTCTCCGCAACGGTATAGGACTGAGTTTAGTTTATGACACAAAATATGTTAATAAGTCAAATAATTTCTGCTAATTTTTTTTCTATTAATTTCTTTTCTTTATTGAAGCTTTTCTTACGGTCAATTAAAACACATATGAAAGTCCCCCCATATCTCAAAGCGCACCAAAGTCAACATCTTCAACAGCTGCGCTTTACGGATGCGAGTCCTGGAACTCAAACCAATGCGATATTAATGCCTTACAAGTATTCATCAACCGTTGTCTACGTCGCATACTAAAAATTTTCTGGCCAAACACCATCACAAACGAACGCCTATGGTTGAAGTCGAAATCCGGAAACGGAAATGGATGTGGATTGGGCATGCCCTGCGAAGACCCCAAATCGACACCAACAGAAACGCAATAGACTGGAATCCACAAGGCAGCCGCAGGAAAGGTCGGCCGAGTCACACCTGGCGTCCACAATTAGATATCGAAGCAGCCAAAGTCAACAAAACGTGGAACGAGCTGAAGATCGTAGCAGCAGATAAACATGAATGGAACGAAATCGTTAAGGCCCTATGCTCCTTATAGCAATATTGAATCTTTCCGAAGAAGTTAACAATATGTATTCATTGCCAATGTTTTGTGTGCACAAATAAATTTTTTGTTGAAGCATATGGCTTCCACAAAGCATTTCTGTCTTGTTTCCATTTCTTTATCTTTAATCTATTTTTAATGTTTCAGCTAAGCAGGTGATTGGTCTACTGAAGCAAGTCTTATCGTTATCTATCGTTTTTTTTTTTTTTTTTTTTATGAAACCAGCACTCAGGGGATGGGCCCTACTCATGCAGTGCATTGTGCGGGTTTTTTAGGAAAGGTGGAAGGGGCAAGAAAACGAGTTGCTGCTAGGTGACTATAAAATGGCCAGTGCTATACCTTCACCATTAGACAGTCTACAGGCAATCGTCCCCAAGAAGCCCGCAGTTTCTCACACCACTTATGTTGTGTGTGTTAATTTTTATACATAAGTGGCGGGACCTACAGTTTAAAGTCGACTCCGAACGACAGATTTTTTGAAAAACTGAGAAGAAATCGCCGAAAAAATACTTTTTGTATTTTTTTTATTTTTGATGTCTGGCCTGGGACTCGAACCCTGGCTTTTACGTCTAATAAGCCAGCCAGCACACTACCTACTAGACCACGGCGACCTAGAAACAACGCCTTCCGAGCTTTTAATGCAGTGATGGGGAATTTTGATAATTGTTGATCTTTTTCCCGCTAAGGCGGTAATTTTTTAAAAATCCGGGAGATTTCTTTGCATTCAGTTCCTTAATAGCTGTTCTGAAATTGGTAAGACGGCATTGTACATTATCGACAATTACACTATGCGACAAAATAAAAAAATTTAAATACACCCGGCTAATGACATAATGTAGGTTGTGAGTTTTATTGAGTAGATCACAAAAATAATTTTTTTATATTTCTCGAACCCTCCAAACTTTTTTTATTTGACAAAAACTGTTTTTTTACTTTACGTACAAATTTCTGGGTTACTCAAACACTTCTGACCCGATTTCCAAAATTTAAATCTTGTTAGAAAGAAAGAGAGATGGACCTTTAAAACGGTAGAAATATATCTATATTCGACTTAATATGCTATGAGATTTGATGAGGTAAACTTTGAAAATAAGAATTTTTTTTTTATATTTTTTCAAGTTTGTCCATTCATAGTAGCAAACTTTAATAAAAAAAATATAGGATAAGTGATAATATTCTTAAAGTCTATTCTCTTGTGAAGAGATTGAGTCATCATTTGTTAAAATGGGATGGATCTTGATTGTTTATCACAAAATGTGTTAATTTCACGTTTGCACATCTTCCAGAAGTCGGCTAATATTTGTGTTTTTTGCAAATAATATTATTTCTCTTTGCGCAAACATTGGCCAAACTTCTGGTGTCCGCTCAAACGTGAAATTGACACATTTTGTTATAAACAATCCCGATCCATCAAAAATTCTGAAAATGTTTGAACTAAAAGTTAATTTGATGAGATGACATATATAAAAAATATTACACAACTGTTATGCTATTTAAATAATAACTACGGTAACTTTTGTCCGATTTGATCAAACGAAGTGTCAATCTCTTCACAAGATAATGCACTTTCAGAATGTCATCACTTATTTCATATTTTTTAAGTAAAGTTTGCTACTATGAACGAACAAACTTAAAAAAAATATGAAAAAAATTCGCATTTTCCAAGTTAATCTCGTCAAATCTCATAGCATATTAAGCCAAATAATAGATATATGTATACCGTTTCAAAGATCCATCTCTCCCCTTTCCAACAAGATTTAATTTTTGGAAATCGGGTCAGAAATGTTTGAGTAATCCAGAAATTTGTGTGTCAAGTAAAAAAAAAACAGTTTTTGTCAAATAAAACAAGTTTGGAGGGTTCGAGAAATATAAAAAAGATATTTTCGAGAACTACTCAACTAACTGAACAACGTGGACTATGTAGTTACTCGGGTGCATTTTCACTGTCGCACCATGTTATTAAGGGACAGACATGGGAATCTGTAGCATTTAATGAACCAAAATTTTCCGTAAATTCAGTAAAAAGGGGTGTAGAATTGAAAAAATTTCTTTATATATCAGCTAACGGAAATCTGTTTTCATATTCACGTCTTTTTTTTTTAGTAAAAATTTACAAATTTTGTAAATTATTTTCAATATGAATAAATGTGAAATTTCTTCAGTATGAATACGAGTAAAATGCCTTCGTTATTTTGCGGAATGTAAATATGACGAAATTTTGTTGAATTTAATAAAAAAAAATTTATTTATATTGAAGAAATTTTATTTGAATTTACTATCAAGTTTTATTTATATTAAAGAATTTTTATTTAATTTTATTAACCCTGGACGGTTACTCTTCGTCGAATTGACGAAGCTCATTTACACTTTATCATATAACTCTTTTATGGTTATTTGATAATAAAAGCTTGCAATCAGTAAACAAAAAAAAATTTTTTTTTGTTCGTCGATTCGATGAAGAGTAATCTTACTGTACAAAAATGACCATCCAGGATTATAAAAATGGGTGGCCCGGGTACGTTTACTCACTACAAGCTTTCGTAATCAATCAACATTGTTTATAAAAAGAGCGAAATTTGGTCAAACATAAAAGAATTATATGATAAAGAGTAAATGAGCTTCGTCGACTCGACCAACCAATTAGGGTGAAAGTGTTCGTCGATTCAACGAAGAGTAACCTTAATGTACAAAATAGAAGAGTAACCGTCTAGGGTTAATAAATATAGTCCGTTAATATTTATTCATTTTAATGAATTGTTTGTTTTTAAAATTAATTAATAAATTTTGTTAATTTTAAAATTTTTTAAGAATTATTACTCACCATTTTGTAAGTTGTTGGCAAAAATAGAAATAAATTTAAAAACTTTCTTTTAATTTCATTTATTATAAAATAAATACATATGTATAATATTATTATGTACATATTATTAATCAATGTTGTAACATACTACAGTAAAACTTCGATATAACGAACCTTGTTATAGCGAAAAACTCAATATAACGAATTATTTTCTGAGTCCCTTGAAAAAACCTCTTTATTTATTTATTTATTATAATTAACATAACACAACAAGATTTTAATCTTATAAGTTATAGTGCTATGCTAAGGATCAATAAGATATAAAACATAAAAAAAAATAAAAATAATTGTAAAATATAAGAAATTAAGCAAAAAAAATAGCAAATTAATATAAGAAACAAATTAATAAAAATATTAAATTTAAGTAGAAAATATAATTTCAAGGAATTTAGAAAACCAACAATACTACAGAAATAACTAAAAAAGTTAAAAAAAAATAAAGAATTCTAAAAATTAAAAAATAAAATATTTACAAAAAATCAGAGTAAGAAAGTAAGGATAAATATTTAACCGATATAAGTAGTAACCAAGCTAAGGAAGTAACATACTTTTCATTAAGAGAACAATTTAAATAACTACCTTTTGAATGCATTTGCATTGCCTAACTTTTGGATGTAATTTGGTAGGGAATTCCAGAGACTTGTGGTGTGTATAAAAAACTGACGCTGTGACAGAAGAGTCCTGTACCGTTGTTGAATAATCTTCATGCCCCGGAATGACCTAGCAAACTTAATTCGGCCCAATAAATATTCCGGCTGTCCCTTATTAATAATCTTATGGAATAGAATGAGGCATTTAATTTTCAGAAGATTATCAAATTTCACACTAAATATCTGGTACGGTAAATGAGAAATATGATCACGGCGACCTTTAAGAAACACGTATCTTGCAATACTGTTGTATGCCAAGTTTAGTTTGCGGTTGTCATTACTATCGCAATTTGCGAAGATTTCGCACCCATACAATAGCAGAGGAATTAAATAAGTTTTAGCAAGTTGCATACGAATTGCAAAAGGAGTTGAATCAATGACCGCCCATAAGTTCCGAAGCATGCTGTATATTGTGCCAACAACAACGCTTATATGGCCAGACCACGATAATCTGTCATTAAATACAATACCCAGATTGGTAGCAGACTTAACATAGTCAATTTTATTTCCCCTGATACTCAATCCCGGTATGGCAACCGAAATGTTGGCTTTCGAAAGCACTATACATTTGGACTTTGAGGGATTAATGCATAGTCCATTTGCCGAAGCCCAACTGTCAATCCTATCCAAATCACGGTTAACAGAGTGTAAACAAGAAACAATATTCTCCTTACGAGTACTGGTATAAATCTGCACATCATCAGCATACATATGAACACGGCAGTCAACCAAAACATCCGGTAGATCATTAATATATGTACATACAGAACAACAGAGGCCCCAGAATTGATCCCTGGGGAACACCTCTACTAATATTACGCGAATCTGAAATATTACCATTCAGATGAACCTTCTGACATCTGTCCAACAAGTAAGAAAAAATTAGACTAGCGGCAGAATTAGAAAAATTAAACAGTTTCCGGAGCTTATTCAATAAAATTTTATGATTGACTGTATCGAAAGCCTTGGTGTGATCGAGAAGGACTAAAAACGCTACACTATTTACATCTAGCTCCAACCTAAGGTCCTCAACTACATTTAATAGAGCGGTAGTACAACTCCTACCTTTCATGAAACCCGACTGATTAACTGTTAAATAATTGTGACATTCCAGATAACCATTAATCTGTTTAGCTATAATGTTCTCCATTACCTTCGACAAAAAAGGAAGAATAGCAATTGGCCTAAACTCATTGTTCGATTTTGGAATGGGAAGGATTTTAGCTAATTTCCACTCATCAGGAAAAGTAGACTTAGTCAGCACTGTATTGAATAAGTGGGTATAATACGGCAAAAGTCTAGGTGTCAAAACTTTCAAAAACAAAGGATCTATATCATCAGAACCGATTGCGTTCGATTTCACCACTGAAATACATTCCAAAACTTCGAACTGATCCACGCAACGAAAACTAAAGGAGTATTGTGGAGGGACACAACAGAGGTCATCATACATATCACCGATTGCCGTCGGAACACCTGAATGTACAAACTGGTCATTAAGTTTATTCACATCTACATCAAAGTTTACTGCAAAGTTTTTCATACAAAAATGCACTATAGCTATAACGTAGAAATACTGAGCCATAAAACCTCTATATAGCGAATAACTCGTACCAAAGCCTTTATACAACGAATTAATAATAAAGCTAAATCAGTCCCGGCTATGGAAAGCCTCTATATAGCGAAGTATTCTTTCAAAAGCCTCTATATAACGAAGTGAGAATAAAAAAAATTAAATTTTGAGTAATGTTAGTCCCGTTTCAAAAACAACGAAGTCTAAATGCGTTTGCAAGTGCCATTGCAAAGCTTCTAAAGGGTGTTTTTTTAGCTATTATCTTTTTGGCAACACTGATTTAAACAGCTCACGCACGTTTCGTGTTTTGTTTCACTGTCAAACATCTTCAGTTTGGTCTATAATTTAACCATGAATCGTCTTACAAACGAACAACGCTTGCAAATCATTGAATTTGGCATCATTCGACCGTACTTCTTCAAAGATGCTGCGAATCGTAACGTAACAGTGAATGGTGAGCGCTACCGTGAGATGATATCCACCTTTTTTTGTGCCCAAAATGCAAGAGCTTGACTTCCATGACATGTGGTTTCAACAAGACGGTGCCACATGCCACACAGCACGCGTAACAATGGACTTATTGAGAGGCGAGTTCGGTGAACATTTTATTTCACGTTCGGGACCGGTCAATTGGCCACCTAGATCGTGCGATTTAACGCCTTTAGACTATTTTTTGTGGTTCTAAGTTAAAGCTCATGTCTATACAGACAAGCTCGCTTCAATTGACGCATTGGAAGACAACATTGAAGCATTTATTCGTGAGATACCGGCCGAAATGTTGGAAAGAGTATGTCAAAATTGGACTAAGCGGATGGACCATTTGAGGCGCAGTCGCGGTCAACATTTGCATGAAATAATCTTCAAACATTAAATTATATGGTCCGTACTATCGATTCAAATTAAGATTTCATGAATTTTTCTGAATTTTATGTGTTTTTTGAAAAATTTTCCTATAGTTCTTAAAAAATCACCCTATACATACATAATTGGCTATTATAACCCTTTAGTCAGGATTACGACCTAGTTTCTCACACCACTTATTTTGTGTGCGTTAATTTTTATACATAAGTGGCGAGACCTACAGTTTAAAGTCGACTCTGAACGATAGATTTTTGAGAAGCTCTCCATGACAATTTTATTTACTCTCAGAGTTTTTGGCAGAAATCTGCTGAGAGAAAGTTGCCGAATTTTCGTTTTGATGCCTGACCTGGCGTTTGAACCGTGGCCTTTCGTCTAATAAGCCAACACACTACCTACTAGATTACGGCTACTACAATTATTCGAGGTCTCATCCAATTGGCTTATTCGTGATTAGTTCTTACCGATGTGCAGTTCCTTCTTATATTAAAACTAATAATTTTGTTTTTACTTGTGTTCAACACAAGTTACATACAGTGAATCACAGTGAAAATGGCCCACCATGAAATTACATAAGTATTTGGTTAATATTTATTAAAAACGAAGAAAATAAAATAAATATTTTTGTTTAAAATAAAGTTTATTTGGTATTCAATATAAGGAACTAAAAAATTCTTTTAATTACATTATTAATTCATTCAAATTTATCTCACAATGAAAATGGCCCAGTATATTATTATTAAAGAAATAACGTTTTTTTTTATTTTTAATATTTTGTAGGACAGCCTTTTTGACTTATTACCGATTTTAAACGATTAGGAATGGATTCTACTAACTTTTTTGTGTAACTTGGAGAAATTTCTCTGAACTGTTTTTGTTTCTGATGTAAACAATCAATGAATTAATAATGTAATTAAAAGAATTTTTTAGTTCCTTATATTGAATACTAAATAAACTTTATTTTAAACAAAAATATTTATTTTATTTTCTTCCTTTTTAATAAATATTTACCAAATACTGGTGGGCCATTTTCACTGTGATTCACTGTACATGTATTAATAAATTTTTGTTTAATTTTGTTAAATAATTTTACATTAAAGGTGACATGTCACTTAAGCATTTATTACAATTTATTTATTTTTTTTTTAAATAACAACAATAATTATTTAAAATACTATACACTATTATGCTTGCTTAACATAATTTGCTTTTGAACTATATTTTGAAGATTAAAAAAGAAATGTGAACCGTACTCGTCGTCATTGCCATTACATCAGTGTGCTCTACAACGAATGGTCTGTCTGATAAGGAATGAATATTGTATTTGTTGCTTACTTACAACACATCAAAGTTACTGGGCTACGCGAAGTAGGCGGTCCTAAAATGAACTAAAACAATAACCCTTAGTCAAATGCTATTGGTTGTAGTATATCACTGGATGGAGTATAAAGCAACCACCCCTTTGTGCTCTTTAGCGAGAGTATACGATGCACAATGTCCTACTTTTTATTGACTCTGCAATACTTTACAATTTCGTTAGAAAAATCATATTTTCTTCTACTGTACATATGGAGTATTTGAATATGTATTCACTTTTCTTGGGGTTTTACTACAATGCATAACTATTTTGTTGCTGTTATTATTGCGTCTTCCCATGTCAGATTATATTGTAACGGGTTATCCATTTCGTGCTTTCAAAAGTAAACGTAAATAAAACACATTTAAAATATTTTTTTTCATAATATTTCTTTTTTTATTGTAAAGTTTGAACGTTGACATTATGTGTGAATCACTACATCATTTAAATGACCTCCACGCGAAGTGTTGCAAGAGCATTGATTCTTTTGAGGTAATTTTCGACCACTTTTTGACACATATTGGGCGGCATCTCAGCCATAACTTGATGAATGTTGGTTTTTAAGTGCTCAAGAGTTGAAGGTTTATCTGCATAAACACGGTCTTTCGCGTAGCCCCACAAAAAATGTCTAATAGTGTCAAATCGCATGATCTTGGTGGCCAGTTGATATCGCCACGACGAGAAATTACGCGGCCAGGAAATGTCTCTTGCAATAAAGCCATATTCGCTCGAGTTGTGTGGCATGTGGCACCGTCTTGTTGAAACCACATATTCTCCAAGTCGTATTCTTCAATAGCAGGCAAAAAAAAAGCCGGTTATCATATGACCATAACGCTCCGAATTGACGGTGACAGTCGTTCTATCGTCGTTTTCGAAGAAGTAAGGTCCAATCACACCTTCGTCACAAAAAAGCGCCTCAAACAGTGACTTTTTCTGGATGTAATGGCCTCTCTTCAATTACTTGAAGATTCTCAGAACCCCAAAGACGACAATTTTGTTTATTAACATACCCACCGAGTGTGAAATGTGCTTCATCGCTGAAGAAAATTTTGTTCGAAAAATTGCCGTCCACCGTCTGTTGTTCAAGCACCCATTCCGTATCGTATCTACGACGTTGTGAATGGTCAGCTGGCTTCAGTTGTTGCGTGAGCTGGACTTTATATGCAAAATACGTTATAATGTACCGTAAGACAGTCCTAATTCCTGAGAACGACGAGGAATCGACACATTCGGGTCTTCGGCAACACTTTCACTTACAATAGCGGAACGAGCGAAACGATGATGCACAGGCCTTTCAATATTTGTAACCACTCCAGTCTCTTCAAATTTCTTCACAATTTTGCCAATTGCTTGCGTAGTTGGACGATTATGTAAACCATAATCTCCTCTTAAAGCACGATACGTGGCTGTGGCAGAATCACCATTTTTGTAGTAGGTTTTGATAATTTTTATGCGTTTTTTTATGTGATAGTTAAGCGATCTATTTTCGTCAATGTCAGACTTTCAACTGAAAAGAAAAAAATTGGTTCCGCAACTTAGTTTGACAGATGTCGAATTCCAGTCCCATACTTTTGGAACCACGAAATGGATAGCCCTTTATTAGTTCTCGAAGTATTGTACGTCTCTAGATGTTTTTTGGACGACCACGTCTTCTTCAGTCTTGAGGATTCCACTCTAGCGCCAACTGTGTATGTCATGCTCTCAGAATTTTTTACAATAGTGTGGCCGATGGCCGAATGGAGCTATCCTCCGTTTCAGTTTTATTATTATTATCTCGTTGCAAAAGTTCTAGAGATCAATTTTGCTGATGTTATTAGGACAAAATATCCTGCTTGTGATTTTGATGCACTTCATCTGGATATTTGTGATTTTTTCCATATTGATGTAGTCGCTTCCATTTGTTGTTATTGTACTGTTGTTGCAGATGCTTTCAATGTACTGGAATGGTTGACTTTTGAATATTGTACACATCTTTAGTTTTCAATTCATCTAATTTGGCTAGTACCTTCTATCGGTTTAAATTTAAACCACCGGTTATTTCGAATCTGGCAATACTTATGTCATTCTATTCTGTCACAAAATTCAGTATATTACACAGCCCTGCACGGGTTTTACAAATAAAATGGCTCCAGGTGTTTCCGAAGGCGCGCTGAACACGAATCTGGGTTCAAAAACTTTCCATCACGTCAGGTTTTCGAAAAAAAGGGGGTTAAAACAGCTAAAAATAGCGTTTTTGGCCATTTTTGAAAAATTGTAGAGCTAAACACTGACGTGCTAGAACCATCGCTATTGTCAGAAATTAGCAATTGATCTTTGCTCTTTAAAATGAGCTCAAAGCCAAATTGATTGGATGCACCCTTATGTCAAGGGGTGCAAGAGAAAAAGAAACACATTACGGAGGTCCTTAAAAATTAATCAGGTTTACTTGAAAATTGTTACTCAGCGGATTTTGGGGTCGCTGATTACAGATCTTCATTCAGATTTTAAAAATTCATAATGGCCGATCCAATATGGCGGTCGTATGGCGTATGGTGGTTTTCAAGTAAATCCGATTAATTTTTATAAACCTCGACTACCATACTGGATCCCCCATTTTGCAAAATGCCATCCGCAAAATGCCATCCGCAAAATACCTTCGGAAACACTTGGAATCATCTGTGTTATCTTTACTTAACGTGAAGCAACGTTGGAATTTTGATCGGAAATTGCACGAAAATATTGTACAAAATTTGGTCGCAGAGATGGACCAACAGTGCCCGATATACGCAAGTTTATTGCTAAAGCTCGTGAAACGAATTTCGCAATTCGAATTCGAATCTCGAATGACGCCTTACAAAATGCAATTGGTTGAAGCCGCATGACCATCGCTTCTTCTTTTGGGGTGAAGCTCATTTTAATCTTGGTGGCTCATTTTAATCAAAATTGCCGTATTTGGGGCTCAGAAAACTCGCACTTGGTCTTACAGAAGCCAATGCATCCATTACAAGTGACTGCTTGGTGAGGCTTGTGGAGCGGAGGCATCATTGGCCTATATGTTTTTTTGAAAATGGGGACGGCGCGACCATTGCGGGCAGATAACCGATTTTTTTGTACTCGCTGTTCAGGGTATTGACGTGAACAATGTTTGGTTTCAACAGTACGGTGCGTAAAGCGTTTGATGGCCGTTTAATTAGCCGAAATAGTGATATCAATTGCCTGCCAAGAAGCTGCGATTTGACACCTTTGGACTATTTTCTGTGGGGCGTCGTTCAAGAAAATTATTATGTCGACAAACCAGAGACAATTGAGCATTTGAAGGCCAACATTCGTGATGCCATTGACGACCCCATACACTCGTAAAAGTGCACGAAAATTGGTCCAATCGAATGAGCTACTGTGAGGCCAGCCGCAGCAGCCATATAAATGAAATACTATTCCATCTCTAACCGGAAGACTTGCCAAAAAAAAAATTTTTTACAAAATTTCAAACCGTTTTTGTTTTATTTCGTTTTTAAATTTAAACTTTTAAATGACCCACCCTTTATATTAGAAATTTTGTGCAAGACTCGACAAATATCATCATATTATCCAAACCATAGAAAATCCATATAATTTCTTTTGTATGTCAACCGACTTTGTTCATGATATAAACCAATACGATGCTAAACAGCTAAGGTGGCAGGATACATCATTGTTTTACTCCAGCATTTGTGTGAAATGGTTGAGTGATATTCACTTTGTAAATTTGTATCCTCGTATATATCTCTGATGATCCGACTAATTTTTTGGAGTACTACTTTTCATCTCAATCCTTCCTATATGTCTGTTCGCCTAATGGTAATAAAGCCTTTGTTGACATCTACGTGGTTGATCAGATACAACATTCTACTTCAAGAATGTTCGTCAGACTGAATATGTGAGTATACAGAAAGGAAATACAAAGCAGGCAACGAGTAGTAAGAATTCAGTCAGTCTTGTGTGAAGTCGCGTTGCATGTGAAGACAACAGTCGTGGTTTGAAGATCGCCGTTGAAAAGATCTGTATTGTGAGCAAAGGAGAATAGGAAACTAAGCAAACTATTGTTGGATACATCAAGTTGTAAACGGAGGCACACAAAAGTAGTGCCAATTTAATTTTTTTATTTTATTTTCATCATATTTTAAACGTTTTTAAAATTGTAAAACGTAACAATATTATAATATACGTAAGATATTTTCTGATGTTATCCGCTGTGAGTATCTAATGGCTTTCTCGATGAATTACTGGAAGAAGAATTGAAGGCTTTCGACTTTCCCGCAATCGTACTTGGATTGCTTGAGCTTGTTATCAATCACTTTTCAATGAAGAAAAGAATAATCCATCACATTAGCAATAGATTGTTTCCCATTAGGGCAACGTCACCTTAACATTTACTATTACAATAAACAAAATTAAGCGAATTCGTCCCGAAAAATATCGCCACCTCAAAAGAAGAAGAACAAAATTTGTCGATCGTGCATCGTTCAAAGTTATTAGGCCTATAACCAACTATCACACTAAAAACTTTTCGAAAGAATTAATTCATATACAATATATTAAATTAAACCAAAAACAATTGAAAACTTGAATGACAATAATCGACGTTAAATTGCCGAGGTAATGCCACAATTATGTTGTAATGTCATTGAAAATTTCACCGATAGAATTGAATGCTTCAGCGTGGCGATGAGGTTATTTGCCAACAACATATTTCATATTCAAAAATTATCCTTCATTTAGTGCACATATTTATAAAAATAATAAAAAACAGAAATAACTCGCACTGTAAAGAAACTGGCTTGCCTTAATAGCATGTTCAGACATGCACTTTTATTGAGTAAATCGCAATAAACGTCATTATTGATCTCAATATTTCATATAAAATGTCAATTAATTATTGCTCAATAAATTCATAAATTATTATAATATTGATTAAAACTTGAAATACAGCACTGTCCTTAGTACGTTCAGTGAGCATATTACAATTTTCCGAACACTTTCTATTGATATTTGACAACTAAAATATCAACAACGACAAACAAAAAAAAAAAAAAAAAAAACAACGAACAAAACAAAAACAATGTTGTTGAAACAACCAGCTGTTTTGTTTACCAGCTGTCAAATTAATATGTATTGAATAAGCAACTGAACTGCGTATATTGTTATGTCTAAACACATAAAATATTGTAATCAATAAACAGAATATTGACTGAATAAAAGTGGATGTCTGAACATAGTATAAGTTAAAAACGAATAAATTTGTTATTAAATGTTATGTTTACACATTATTTCCTGATTTCTGTATCTCAATTGTGTTTACAGGCCATAGTGCACTGTTCCACTTGTTCTGTGAGAGTATAATTTTATTACAAATTAAATACACATTACATATGTATGTACATACTCATTGCTGAATTATTGGCTATTTGTTGTTGTACGACACATGAACAAATATTTTAAACTATGTATAGGTATTTCGGTGTCCTTTATTTTGACATATTCATATATGTATACATATGTATGTATATGCATGGATGTAATTCAATAAACAAATCGAAAATGTTGAACCAAGTGTTTTTAAAATAAATTGAATACCCTCTTGTTTCTATGCCTTTGAGAGTAAGGATAGGAATGCGCCGACGCAAGTTTTGTACAAACCAATCCCAACCAACATAGAGCTGTCTGTCACTTTTCGTCGTTTGCTATATGTACCGTCCTGTCCCATCTTTTTTTTTTTTTTTTGGTTAAATTGTTGCCTTTTGTCCGTTTCGTGAACATTTCAGTCATTGTTTACCGTTATTAGATTACATGTCGTGTTCTAACGTTAAGTGTATTTAACAGTAAATCGCATTTTCAAATTCAAATTCACCAAATTAAATAACTTGTGTAGAAAAAAAAAAAATCACAAAAAAAAAAAAAAATAATTAAATGAAATAGTAAATAATAAATAATCATATAATTAAATATGTACATACATACGTGTATATAATTTATTCATATGTATGGTACATATGAATAAATATCAGTGTGTATATGTGTTACAAATAAAGAAATCAATTTAACGTGTGTGTGTATGTGTGTGTGTATACTGATTGTATGCATTCTTTGATCTTTGATCGTCATACTATGGGAATAATTTTTGGAACAAAAGCAACAATTGGATTAATGACAGGTAATACTATACATTTATAATTATTAAATATGTACATAAGTATGTATGTATATGCTTGTGAGAGTTATTAAAAACGTATGATTGTTGACTTGTAACGTTTTTTGACTTTTATTAAATCTAAAAATTAAATAAATCATGTCACTTATATGCAACATCCTATCTGCACAATTTCGAACTTGTTTATTAAAGGTTTATTACAAACATAGCACACTGGTTTCTCCCATAGGCCAAAAATCAAAAAAAGTTAGTTTTTTTTTTTAACCTTTTTTGCACTAAATTTATTGACAATACTCTAAATTTTATGAATCTAACAAATTTTGTTGTTTTTTTTTTGCAAGATTTAATATTTGCGTCATTTGAAAGCGGAGATATGTTTATATTGCATATACTGTGGTAGCATAGTCATACAAAAAAACTTAAGTTTAATTACAAAATTTTTCGTTTTATTGTGGCAGAAGTCTACAAAAACCCAACAAAAATTAAATTTTAACTTGTTTTCTACAAAATTAAATTATAAAAGTTGCAAAAAATTTAAGCCCATTAAAAAATCCCTGAAGAATACTTTTTCGACCTATTCAAAACACACATTTCTTTAAAACTAATTTTTCACGTAGACTTTTAGTTATTTGGCCCTCATCTGTCCACAACTTATTATACATCAAATTGTAGATTTTTTATCGCATATGAATGTGATTTGCATAGTCATCCTACGAAAAATAATAAACGATTTTTTGAGTACTTTATTCACTTATCGTATAAATTAGAGCTAAAAAAATGGAAGATTTTTTCAAAATGTCAATCTTTCATCAAAAATAACAGGAATCGGTAAGGACATTTTGCAAAGATGTGCCACAATTCTCCAAGCTATAAATTCTGGATTTGAAATTGATGCCGAAAAGTGTGAGGAATATGATGTAGAGACAGCCAGCCCTGGTACTACCTCCCTCCATCGGTACATAAAATTCTAATCCATGGAGCTGAGGTGATTAAGCATGCATTAGTGCCCATAGGTGAATTATCGGAGGAAGCAGCTGAAGCGAAAAATAAGGATATAAAACAGTTTAGATTGCAACATACAAGAAAAATATCGCGCACTTCTACAAATACAGACCTTTTAAGTAGCCGCGTTTTAAGTTCAGATCCATGTATTTCTGGAGCCCGAAACTTACCAACAAAGAAAACAAGTAGTTTAAGTCAAGGAGTTTTAAATAAAAATTTACAAAAATATTTTAAAACAGACGAATTTTAATACTTTATTTCAAAAATCTTAAAACAAATCTATAAGCCAATTAACCCTTCAGAGATCAAATGGTTACTTTGGCTACAGTTGTTAAAATTTTTTCCTAAAAATTAAGCTTAAGCTTAAAGCTTGCTTTAAGCTCTTAGGACATGCTATGGGCTGACCAATTTTGAAGATCCTAGCTTTTTTGGTTTTGGAGATATTGATTTTTGACCGCTTGTTCATATAAGGGAAACCACTGTGCATAGCTGCCAGATGAGTATGTCATTAAATTGTCAAATATTTAAGAAAAAAATCGTCAAAATAGTCAAAGTGGTTCATTGAAATCGTAAAAAAAAATCGTCAGTAAAAATAAATAACGAAATAATATGTTTTTCTTTTAAATTATTTTTGTTATAGTAAACCGTAAAAAGCTAATTCACTCTGTACATATTTTAGTTTTAAAAATTAGTTTAAAAAATCAAATATAAGGAAAAAAATTTTACCTTTTGACATTTTAAGTATAAAAATAAATTTAAAATACAAGTATTTGTATACAAAATATTTGTATGTTTAAAAAATTGAGCTACATATGTAGCTTATAAATTTATAATTATTAGGATTAACAATTTAAATTAATTCAGGTACAATTATAAAGTCGAAGCCCTTACAATTAGTGTTGGAACAAGGGTAAATACCCAAATGGTAAATTGGATATTTAAAGGTAAATACCCAGGTATTTACCCAAGCACTTGTGTATTTATCCAAAATGTAGGTATAAGTTAAATTAAAGAAAAATTTAAATAAATTGAAAGGATTTAATTTTTTATTATGAATTTTCTTTTTAATAACAAATAAAATCCTAATATATATTATAAATCTTTCTGTAAGTCTGTTTTTTTGTTTGTTTGTTTGTTGGTTTGTTTGTTAGTCAATCACGTCTAAACGCCTGGACCGATTTTCTTGAAATTTGGGATATAGATCGAGCCATTGCCGGTGCAGGTTATAGGCTATAAATCTTTTCAAATTTTTGACCAAACGGGGACAAAAAATCGGTCAAAGGGGGAAAAAATGGGCAAAAATTAGTACTTTTATGCATAAAATCTGTATTTTATCTGTTTTATAGGTAATTTTTTACGATTTAGCTTGGTTAAGTTTCCCAAATAGCTATTGGAGGTGTTCCGTTTCTAAAGTTGTACCAAAAGGGGTCCAAAAAGGGGGAAAGGGGCCAAAAACGGGCAAATTGAGTGCATAGCCAATCACGCCTGAACGCCTGGACCGATTTTCTTGAAATTTGAGATATAGATCGAGCTTTTGTCGGTGCAGGGGAAGGTTTCTAAGGTCATACCAATTTCCGACAGGTGGCGCCACTGAAAATTACTAAAAATGAATTAAATCGTAAACTGTGCATTTGATCATGTTATGATTTTTAGCAAAGTTGTTGCGCATGAGCCGACGAAGGTTTCTAAGTTGGTGTGACTAATATCCGACAGGTGGCGCCACTGAAAATTACAAAATATGAATTAAATCGTAAACTGTGTATTTGATCATGATATGATCTTTAGCAAAGTTGTTGCGGATGAGTCGACGGGATTTCTAAGTTGGTGCGATTAATTTCCGATAGATGGCGCCACTGAAAATTATTCAAAATGAATGACAAGTAATTGGTCGACCTACACCTCAAGCACGGAAAAAAAGAGCATTACGAGCCTCAGAATCAGACTAGCAACGAGCATTGAGACTGGAAAATCTTCGAGTACATGCCGCTGAGACCCGTTCGAGAGAAGTGAGATTAGAAAATGAACGAATGCGTATTACTCAGGCCCGTTCGTCTGAATCATCTGGACAACGGGAAACAAATTCAATAAAATGATTCAAAATTAATTGAATATTTGTGTAATGTCTTTCCTTCAAATTTATTTTAGTTGGTGGAGCAGCAACGCGCGCAGGGTACAGCTAGTAATTCATAAAGTTAGCCATAATCGCTGTTGCTGTCCGTATCCGATAAAAACTCATATCGAATAGAGTGCGTAATTCCTGTTGAAGTTGAAGGGATATCGTCTTGAGTACATTGTAGTGAAGAATTCATGTTATTTTCAAATTGAGTGGAGTGCGTGCTTTCTGCTGAAGGTGGTAAACTATTTTTAAAAAGCAAGTTTTCCTGCTCTTTGTGTTGTTAAACGGTTCCTTTTTTTTTGAGTGAATGAAGCTGTGGGAACGTTCAGTAGCAGCTGAAGTACAGAGAGCTGTTAAAATTCAAACAGCTAATTTGCTTAATTGCGTAATTCAACAAATTCCTTTCCACCAAGTTACTGGAGAAATCTCGTCCAAACAGTTCCAGGCAAAAGATTTTGCCCAGAAACCATTTTTGGCCTTGTAATTGGCAAAATCTGGCATTACATTTATGTTTAGCGCCTGTGACATTGTGTGAATGAATTCTAATGCATCTACCTCCTCAGACAAATCAAGACCACTTCCTTGTGCCTTAGGATCTAGCAAGTTCGCAGCTAAATATATCGGTTTTATGGTTTTTTTAAATCGTGCATTGAATATGGTTGATAGCTCAGTTTTTTCGGCATCATTCAGCATCAAAGTTGTAGCAAACTATAATTCAAGCTTACTTTTACATACATACATACATAATTGGTCATTACAACCCTTCAGTCAGGATTACGACCTAGCTTCTCACACCACTTATGTGGTTGTGTGCGTTAATTTTATACATGAGTGGCGGGACCTACAGTTTAAAGTCGACTCCGAACGACAGTTTTTTGAGAAGCTTTTCATTGCAATTTTATTTGCTCTCAGAGTTTTTGCCAGAAATCTGCTGAGAGGAAGTCGCCGAAGAAATATTTTCATATTTTCGTTTTGATGTCTGACCTGGGATTCGAACTCGGGAATTCAGTCTAATAAGCCAACACACTACCTACTAGACTATGGCGACTTTTAATTTCATTAAATGCGAAATATACCCTGTATATATTATATTCATTTCATCCGAGCCTACAAATCCATTCTGCAATGCAATCAAATATATTTGAGCTTAAATTTTTTAAATTGCTTCCAAAAGATTTCGCTAAGTAGCTGTGATTTTATATCCGCTTGTAGATTAATGAGTTCATGAACTGCTAAGACCTGAAGGGATGCTTTATTACACTCTGCATTGAATAGAAGTAACTTCCCCACCTTGTTTTGGCTGGCAGTTTTAATTGTTCACCAATTCCTTTTGCTGGTTGCTGTTAGAACTTGATTGTTTTTAATTGTTTTGCTTATATTTATAACAGACGAGTAATTCTTCTGTAAGGTGCCGCATTTTAAAAAATCCTGACAAATTAAATGAAGACTATGTGCTACGCAACCCATAGGAACAATATTTTTTTTTTTTTTCGAACGTCCCCGGCCACACACTAACCCACCCTCACCCGACCGCGGAGGGCTCGTCCCCATTACGTAGGGACACGTACACACTACAGTCCGGACTGTAGCGGGTAAAGGAAAAGTAATGGCAACGGGAACATAAAACAGCTACAAAACTTAATCACAAGCTGAATAAAGTAACAATAAACTACGTAAGACAAGAATGAAAATACATTTTTATATAATAACTAGCAGATTGTACCCGGCGTTGCGCGGGTTATGTAGTTTGAATTAGTTTAAAAAATTAAAAAAAATTATTATTGGGTAATTTTTGCATTAAAAATAACAATAAATAAAAAACCGGTTTATCGGTTTCGAAACCGGTTTTAAAACCGGTTTCTTAAAAAATGCAATTTTTCAAATTATTCGGAAACCGGTTTAACAAACAACCCAGTTTTTTGAATACTCTAAGTCCTAAATATGTATAAATGCACTCAATTTGCCCGTTTTTCGCCCCTTTCCCCCTTTTTGGATCCCTTTTGGTTCAACTTTTGAAACGGAACACCTCCAATAGCTATTTGGGAAACTTAACCAAGCTAAATCGTAAAAAAATACCTTTAAAACAGATAAAATACAGCATTTATGCATAAAGTACTAATTTTTGACCATTTTTTCTCCCCTTTGACCCATTTTTTCCCCCTTTGGGTCAAAATTTTGAAAAGATTTATTGCCTATAACCTGCACCGACAAAAGTTCGATCAATATCCCAAATTTCAAGAAAATCGGTCCAGGCGTTCAGGCGTGATTGGCTATACACTCAATTTGCCCGTTTTTGGCCCCTTTCCCCCTTTTTGGACCCCTTTTGGTTCAACTTTTGAAACGGAAGACCTCCAATAGCTATTTGGGAAACTTAACCAAGCTAAATCGTAAAAAATTACCTATAAAACAGATAAAATACAGATTTTATGCATAAAAGTACTAATTTTTGCCCATTTTTTCTCTCTTTGTCCCATTTTTTTCCCCCTTTTGGTCAACATTTTGAAAAGATTTATAGCCTATAACCTGCACCGGCAATGGCTCGATCTATATCCCAAATTTCAAGAAAATCGGTCCAGGCGTTCAGGCGTGATTGGCTAACAAACAAACCAACAAACAAACAAACAAACAGACTTACAGAAAGATTTATAATATATATTAGGATTTACAAATTAATGCTAGCATATAAGCTACGTTTAATATTACAAACATTACAATTAAAATCAATAAAATCATAATATAAATTAAAATCATTACATAATCTACGAAAAGGAAAATTAGCTCCATAGTTAGTTCTATAGAAATCTAAAGAAAGAGGACGATAGTGCCGTGAAAATCTTGCTGGAATACTGAAATTTAGGTTAGAAAAAAAAAACTCTGAATCGATATCACCTTTAACCAGATTAAAAACAAAACAAGCCCCTAAGACAGCCCTTCTACGTTCCAAAGTTGGAAGTTTCACCAAATCTAATCTAGCCTCATATGATGGAAACCTATTGCCATAATCCCATCCTAGGCCACGTAAACAGAATAATAAAAACTGCCTCTGCACAGACTCTATTGAATCACTATGACAACTATAGTATGGATTCCAAATAATAGACGCATACTCCAAAATAGGTCTAACAAGTGAAATGTACAGTAGTCTTGTTATATAAGGATCAATGAATTCCCTAGCCAATCTCTTCACAAAACCAAGAACAGCCCGAGCCTTGCCAATCATCATACTAATATGATCAATAAAAGACAGTTTCATATCCAATAATACTCCCAAATCAAGAAATGTAGTCACAGTTTCCAAAGGGCAAGAATTAATCACATAAGTGGACGAAATTACGCCATTTACATTTTCTCAAGTTAAGATCCATTAGATTAATTCTGCACCAAGTTACAAACAAATCAATATTTCGCTGAAGAACAGCCTGACCATGATCATCATCAAAAGTATAAAATAATTTAACGTCGTCAGCATACATCAGAATATTACAATCCGAAATAGCACAAGGAAGATCATTAAGAAACAGTAAAAACAGTAAAGAATCCAAATGGCTACCCTGCGGAACACTAGAAGTAACATATACAGTCTTAGACAATACATTCCTAAACAATACCCTCTGAGTCCTAAGGGAGAGGTAGGAGTCAAGGGTGGGTGGACTTCTTTTGCTGCTTTGAACGCCGTTTGCATATTTGCAGCATTGTCACCAATTAACACGAAAAATTTTTGTTCACCATATTCCTTCATGATTTTAATAATTTCCTGTGATAAATATGTAGTTAGCTGTATGCCGATTGGCCCGTGTTGGCAGACTTTTCACAAATACAGTTTCTGGCTTTGATATGAGAAAGTTTACAACACCTTCATTACGAATCCAATATCCATCACATTGAATATGTAAAAAATTTGCTGCTTTTAGTTTTAATGTAATGTCCATACTCATCTCGTTATAAGTTTTATCCAAATATGTGGAGGAAATTGCTTTTCTGGTTGGAGCCTTGAAATGTGGATTAAGGTCCTTAAAAAAGTCCTTACACAATGGATGCTCCACCATACGCTACGTAACAATGAGTATTCGTTATTCAAATAAGTATTTACCCGAAATTAGGTAAATACCCGGGTATGAAAGTGGGTATAAATGGGTAAATACCATACATGGGCATACTGCATTATAATTCTAATGCATTAAGCTTTTCAGTATTCAGTAAATGTTTACTGGTAATGAAATTTAGATTTCAATTTTGTAACTGTAATTTTTTTCAGTAATCAGTAAAAATCAATTTTTACTGAAATTTTACTGGTACTGCAAAGTGCCCATCTATGGTAAATACCCAGCGTTGGGTATATTACAATTGATAAGTCTTAAATTGTTAAGATGATTTTTAAAGAAGTTTGTAAGTTTTGTTTTATTTAGATCAGGGATGCCCAAAGCTAAAACTGTAGTAGTATTGGTGAGCGAGAGAGAACTGCACTGAAAGAAAAGTTGTGTAAACTGAAATAAAATGTACGGAAAAAATCCAAAAAGCGGAATTTACAATAAAATTTGGAATATAAATTTGTCTACAATGGCGGCTTCTAAAGATGCCCCCAATTGATCAGTGCGCCGAATAACACTACTGCGTGACAATGGAAGGTTTTCGATAAGCTTAAAATTAAGTTTATGAAAACATTTATTTAATATTTTTGTAATGAACTCCCCATCAGAAAATGGTCTACCATGACTAACAATATCCAAGCTTATTAAGCTTGATAACTCCATTTTTAACATTTTATTTTCTGAGGTTTTTTTTATTATTTTCTTCTTCAAGTAACCACTCATTAAATTTTTCCAAATAATTTTTTTTTATTTTTACAAAATAAATCATTAAAATCATCCATATATATCACTATGATGCATATTCTCTACATTCCTTCAATATTTTATAACATAAAATGCATTGAGCATCACCGAACGCATTTTTTATCATAAAATGTTTCGTAAGTCATAGTAAATTTTTTTCAGTGCTTTAAGCAAAAAATATTACAAAAAATCGTACATCCGCTACGCATGTGCATTCGTCGCTGTCGGAGTGACGACTAACCAAAGAGAATAAGAATATGTGTGTTTTTAGTTTGCGCAAAAGCACTATGAAATGGACATCTATGATCTAAATCATGATGATCTAATTTAGATAATTCTATCTAAATTTTAGATCAACTCGGCAAAATACTCTCTTTTCACATTAGCTGAAGAATATTTTTGGAATCAATTCGTCAAGGTTGAAAATAAAAAGCTAATGGCTGACTTCATAAACGCAGTTTGCAATGTAACTTTACAATGCATGGTGTTCATAAAAGCAGTAAAATTTGTTTTGGCAATGCCTCATGTTCATTATTGCATTACAATGCTTTTCAGTGCGCATTATTTGTCAATTTCGTGCATATGGTTTTTATTTGTGATTCATTGTAAACATTTACATTTATTGGCGGCAAAAATTTTGTGGTAGAAATGGCAGATTTGTGGTAATTTATTTTTTTTTATATTGTAAGTACAAATGAAAGAACAACTATTACTCAGTTTCCAAATTGTTATTTGTAATGCTTTTTGTAGCGTTATTCCAATATACCTGCAACTACTTAAAATTTAAAATATTAATTAGTTTTATCAAATTATACCATTTGGTAATAAATGTCTGAAATGTACTTTCTTCATTCGAATATGAGAATAAAACACATCGTCCTGCAAGCTTGCAATAATTTTACAAAAATTTAAAGTTTTAGGAATTTTTCTCTTTGAATCTTGGCTAGTTAATAATGCTAGACGACGACGGTTTCTTTTGTTTAAAATATTTTTAATCAAAGTGCTGATTGAATTTTTATTATCAGCCAAATCGAAAGCGGTTTTCAAAAGAAGACAGCATTTTTTCTGAATATTCATTTTAGAAAATTAAATTATACAAAAATTTTAAGTCATACAAAGATCAAAATTTTTCGCGTTCATAAATGTATTAAAATATCATCTCATTATTTGGCAAAACAGTGTTACAATAAAACATTGTTTTGCCTTGTAAATGAATTTCTTTGCAGTATTGCATTGCAAACTGCGTTTATGAAGTCAGCCAATGTCTCCCATTTTGATTTTTGACATTTTTTTAATGTAATTTTCAAGAAAAATTTATTTAAAGTTTACCATTCTTAGGTGTCTCAATTCAGATTTAAAGTACTAAAATAAAGACAATGATGTACATCTACATACATATTTTAAATTTCCAAAAATCGTCAAAATAAGGACATAAATCGTCAAATTGTCAACATGATCTTTTTGGACCACAAAATCGTCAAAATGACGACAAATCGTCAAATCTGGCAGCTATGATTACAAATAATCATTTTCGTTTTTATTTGTCTGATCCTAAAAGAGTGTCTCTTTTTTTGTATTTTGAAATTGGTTTGGTTCAGTTAAAACCAAGAATGATAAACTAAAGATTACGCCTTGCGCATGTTTTCCCGTTAGATGACGTAGTTGCGCTATTTTAAAGGTTACCAAGTCTTTTTTATATGTGAAAATTAACATTTCTCTGAAAAATGTGTGCACTACGTGAAAGTAGTTCGCAGCCCTGCAATATAACTTACATTATCATTAGCCAATAGAAACAATAGCTGCGTGACGTCATTGATTCAACATGCGCAGAAAGTTTTAATTTTGTGTGCGCGATGGCGTAATCTTTAGTTTATCATTCTTGGGTTAAAACAACTTTGTTGTTGCTGATGTTCAGATCTATGTATCTCTCTATTATGGTATTTTAGAGGGTTATTGTTTTTGCGAGATGTTCTCTTTAGTATCTTATTAAAAAAAACTAATGTGACCATTAAAAATACATTGTGGTCTATTGTTATGCAAACCTCACTTTAACATTCTAAATCAATATGTTTTCAGTGTTAAGAAGGAAGTTACATTAAATATCGACGCCTCCATTCTATAACGTTATAAGTGTACTTAGAACGTTTTTAATGTTCTTGAAATTCTACGTTCTCTAACTTAAATACTGTCAAAATTTGGTTAAGATGCGCCGATCCGTTCCGAAATTATAGGGAAAAATCTACTTAGAATACACATATAGTCGTATGTAGCGTGAAAACTTTGAGAGCTCATAACTCAAAACACACTTTTTCGACTTCGAATGTTATAGAACGGAGCCGTCGATATTATCTCCATTTCAATTATTAAATTTATTTTATTTAAAGGGTCCGCCAAATAACTTTTTTTTGAAAATGTTTTAAAAAAAAGCTACTGAATATTTTCTCAAATTTCTTTTTTATTTGAAAGCACAATCCTTCCGGTTAATAATGGAAAATAATTTCATTCAAATGGCTGCCTCGGCTGCGATCGACTTACAGAAGATGCCGATTTAGGAAAAAAAAAATCATCTTTTCAGATGAAGCTCTTTTGATCTTGGCGGGTATGTAAACAAGCAAAATTGTCGCAATTGGGGCACAGAAAACCCGCACGCATACATTGAAAAGCCGACGCACCCAAAACGAGTCACTGTTTGGTGCGGATTTTGGTCCAGAGGCATAATTGGGCCACCTAGAAGCTGCGATTTGACACCGTTGGATTATTATTTGTGGGGTGCCGTCAAAGATATGTGTTACGCCGACAAGCCAGAGACAATTGACGCTTTAAAGGACAATATTCGTGAAGCCATTGGTGAAATACAGCTGCACACAATCGATAATGTGCTTAAAAATTGGACCGATCGTGTAGGCTACTGCATGGCCAGCCGAGTCAGCCATTTGAATGAAATTATTTTCCATTATTAACCGGAAGGATTGTACTTTCAAATAAAAAAAGAAATTTGAGAAAATATTCAGTAGTTTTTTTTAAAACATTTTCAAAAAAAAAAAAGTTATTTGGCGGTTATACTTATAACCTGAACAGACTACATATTTTCTATTTAAGAAAAAAACTTATCAAATGTAAACAAAAACATTAATCCTTACCGTACTTTCTTAATAATGTATTGTTCTGAATATTTTAGGTGTTTTTACTTAACTTTCTTGCTTGGCATTAAAGATATAATTAATGCAACTGAAACAAACTAAAGAAATAATGAGAAAATAGAGTAGATGTATTGTGACCAGCGTTGCCGTTTTGGTTATTTTTTTTGTAATGTGTATTTTTTCTTCATTTTGGTTATTTTATTTATTATGGTTAATAAAGCAATCACTTCTTTAATTTTATTTGAAAATTTGCATTATAAGCTTTGCAATCGTTAGCAAAGTGTTTTAATTCTTTAAGCGTTTTTATTACGTTCAATTGAAATATTAAAAAAATTTTAATACAAATAAATAAAAACCTTAATTTATTATTTGCAGTTTAACCCTCTCATTCCCGATGTTGCGTATATGCAACATTGTGTTTATGAGCCTCTAAGTACAGCTATTTTAAATATTTTATTCTGATTCTTTCGCAAAAATATAGCCTCATGTGTAATTTAAGCTTACAGCTAATTGGTTGGTAGTCAGCTGTGCACGTGCTCACTTAGTAGTTATTCTCCCGAGAGCGAAATTGACAAATTCATTTTGCAAAATAAACCTTGTTTTAATAGAATTAAGTCATCCTAAAACCAAGTTCGACAACTAAATAATGAAAGGTAGGTGAGTAATTTAACACGTTGACTGCCGACTACGAGATAACTCGTAGATTGCGTTCCCTTCTAGGGAGCCAAACTACGAGTTATCTCGTACTCACTAATGTGAAAAAAATCAAGTTGTCATTTTTGGCTAGTTTTTTGAAAATTGCCGTGGCAGTCAACGTGTTAAAAAAAACGGCTTGAAAATATTATTTAGTTTGTCTGTAATAATTTTATAAATGTAGTGTTGCGTATATGCGTATTATGGTAAGTTTCGAAAAATAAAAACTTATTTTTGTATTCACATTCTAAGATGCGCCCAAACGGTCTGACACAGGATGAAATTGAAAAATTTGATTGGGATGATTCGGCTGACGAGGAAAATGAAGAAGAAGAAGATGTAATAAGAGGGTACAACTAGTTTCAAACTATGCAAGTAAGAATGCAAGTGAATGCAAGAGATGGTACCGCAAAGACAAGAAGTTCATAACTATACCTCGTCCAGGTATAGTAGAATGCTACAACAAGCACATGGGAGGTGTTGGTCTTGCGGACATGATGCTTGAATTGTACAAGTCAAACTATAGTTGTCGCAAAAAAGAGAGGTTGTCCATCATCACTCCTTTTGACAATTTGACAATGAATTCAGGAACTTCATCACCTTCTCCATCGACCCCGTCATCACCAGCTCCTTCTACGGGTTCTGAATCAATTCCCTATAAAAGAGCACATGTTGCACAGCCTGCAAAATCCCTATGATTTGATGGTTATAATCATTAGGCGGAATGGGGAACAAGGGGCAGATGTAGACTTTGGAAAGCCTGTAAATGCAGCAGATGCAATGTGCACTTGTGCTCCAATCCTCAAAAAAATTGTTTTGTATCCTTGCATATATAAATTGAAATAAACGACATTTGAAAAAAAAAATCAACTTGTATTTAAATTTATAACACCATTGCCCAATGTTGCCTATACACAACATTCTGTAGCTCTTGAACCAGGCCACCTAGGACATTGAAATTTTTGTCAATTGATATTGAGGTCAACTCTATCTTATATGTCTACTCAAAAAAATTTTAGCCACTCCCGTATTAATTCGGGCATGAGAGGTTAACTATACAGAAAAAAATAAAATTTTTGTATTAAACCTTAAATTTGTTAAAAACAAATACATTTATACAAAAAAAATTTTTGTTATTTTTTTTCCTTATTTGGTTATTTTTTATTTTAATTTTGGTTATAAAATTTTTTTGGTCGTGGCAACGCTGATTGTGACAGCTCTTCATATAATTATTAAACCTAAATGTTGATAAAAAAAAATATTTTTGGTTATAAAATTACACATCGAAATAGACATTTTATGACTTTTGCTATCCATTTCTAGGGCGGACAATTGTCAATACATAATAACTAGATATAGTGTTCCAAAACAAAATCTACTATGTGATTGATAAACCCCTTTTCTTGCTTATAATCCATTCTAGTACTAAAATTTAGTAGATCAAAGGCCATTATTACAACTTGCCGTTAAACTTGGATTTAGTTAAAGTTACCTTTAGCTAAATGGAACTGTAAAGTTACCTTTAACTTATTTTCGTTATTACAACTTACAGATAAAATAAGGATAACTTTTTCAAAAATATGGCAGTGCCGGAGCAATGTCGATAACACTAATCAATTAAACAATTTTTTTTTTTGAACGCAGTGGCAACGACGGGCTTCGTTTTTTTGTTGTAGGATGATCCTCCCTTTAGCTTAACGCTCACTTCTACCATATTGTCTACTTATAACAATGAAAAACAATTTATCTGCCTGTTAAAATCCTCCCTTTAGTTAACGGCAAGTTGTAATAATGGCCCTAAGTACAATATCAATACCCTCGTTTATTGAGGCTAAAACTAGGATCACACGATTACTGCAATACATCAATATTCAACAATTGTTATGGGACTGAATTATGACGCAATAAAAAAATCATCCCAAATAAATTTTCATTCACAAAATTTCCTCCCTTCCTCCGTAAATTTGATTGTTATAAATTGGCACAAAACGTTTAACTGACAATAATTGCTGACTAGTTACCAGATCATTCTACCGGGTTATCCATTTCGTGGTTTCAAAAGTAAAAATATTTTTTTCATGATATTTCTTTTTTATTTGTAAAGTTTGAACGTTGATATTATGTGTGAAACACTACATCATTTAAATGACCTCCACGCGAAATGTTGCAAGAGCATTGATTATTTTGAGGTAATTTTCGACCACTTTTTGACACATATTGGGCGGCGGTATCTCAGCCATAACTTGACGAATGTTGGTTTTTAAGTGCTCAAGAGTTGAAGGTTTATCTGCATAAACACAGTCTTTCGCGTAGCCCCACAAAAAAAAGTCTAATGGTGTCAAATCGCATGATCTTGGTGGCCAGTTGATATCGCCACGACAAGTCTCTTGCAATAAAGCCATATTCGCTCGAGTTGTGTGGCATGTGGCACCGTCTTGTTGAAACCACATATTCTCCAAGTCGTATTCTTCAATAGCAGGCAAAAAAAAGTCGGTTATCATATGACCATAACGCTCCGAATTGACGGTGACAGTCGTTCCATCGTCGTTTTCGAAGAAGTAAGGTCCAATCACACCTTCGGACCAAAGAGCGCACCAAACAGTGACTTTTTCTGGATGTAATATCCTCTCTTCAATTACTTGAGGATTCTCAGAACCACAAACACGACAATTTTGTTTATTAACATACCCACCGAGTGTGAAATGTGCTTCATCGCTGAAAAAAATTTTGTTCGATACGTGGCTGTGGCAGAATCACCATTTTTGTAGTAGGTTTTGATAATTTTTATGCGTTTTTTTATGTGATAGTTAAGCGATCCATTTTCGTCAATGTCAGTCTGAAAAGAAAAAAAATTGGTTTCACACCTTAGTTTGACAGATGTCGAAGTTCAGTCCCATACTTTTGAAACCACGAAATGGATAGCCCTACAATACAGTTTTATATTAATTCAACAAGAACTTTATATTAACAATTTAAAAATATAGTTCGGGTTTTCTTTAAAACATCTTTACACTCCGAGAAATCAACTACTTGGTAGCATTCATTAAAGGTTTTACAGCAGGGATGCCCAAAGCTAAAACTGTAGTAGTATTGGTGAGCGAGAGAGAACTGCACTGAAAGAAAAGTTGTGTAAACTGAAATAAAATGTACGGAAAAAATCCAAAAAGCGGAATTTACAATAAAATTTGGAATAGAAATTTTTCTACAATGGCGGCTTCTAAAGATGCCCCCAATTGATCAGTGCGCCGAATAACACTACTGCGTGACAATGGAAGGTTTTCGATAAGCTTAAAATTAAGTTTTTGAAAACATTTATTTAAATTTTTTTTAATGAACTCCCCATCAGAAAATGGTCTACCATGACTAACAATATCCAAGCTTATTAAGCTTGATAACTCCATTTTTAACATTTTATTTTCTGAGGTTTTTTCATTGTTTTCTTCTTCAAGTAACCACTCATTAAATTTTTCCAAATAAATTTTTTTATTTTTTGCAAAATAAATCATTAAAATCATCCATATCACTATGATAAGAACAAAAAAGCATATTCTAAAAGCATATTCTCTACATTTCTTCAATATTTTATAACATAAAATGCACTGAGCATCACCAAACGCATTTTTTTATCATAAAATATGTTTCGTAAGTCATAGTAAATTTTTTTCAGTGCTTTTGATTGCCTGCTTAAATTAAAAGTTTTGGTACTTATGCACAAGATAATTTATACCCGCCAGCCGGAGCATCTTTACAATAGACTCTCTTTCGCAAATAGCTGCAGAGGTAGAAGAATAAGATCGTTTGGGTACAAGAGCCTCATCTCTAGTTGGCATTTTTACATATTTGCAACAACTCTCTGGAACTCGATCCCCTACAGCTGTCAAGTATTAAGTAACGCACGACAATTTAAAGCACAACTTATGAAACTGTTTTCAACGTAATAATTTTCTGAAAGTCTACTAAATGTTTGTATTTATCATGCATGTATGTAAAGTTTGATCTCTAAAATTGTTATACTATGTAAAATTTAATTTATATTGTTATTTAATTGTATGCTAACATTGTTTCTCTTACATGTTAATTAGTTTCATACTGCAATATAAGACATATGGTCTTGTGTATGGAGCTTTTAAATAAATAAATAAATAAATAAGCAAAAAATATTACAAAAAAATCGTACACCCGCTACGCATGTTCATTCGTCGCTGCCTGAGTGACGACTAACCAAAGAGAATAAGAATATGTGTGTTTTTAGTTTGCGCAAAAGCACTATGAAATGGGCATCCATGTTTTACAGGCTAGTCTAAAGGAATCATTATTTTCATAGTCTGATCTGTAGTAATTCAGTGATAACAGTTCAAAATTGAGTGTAGGTCGCACAGGAACATTGAATTTCAATCGACTGAGCAGGAAATTTAACGTGTCAGCAATACATACTCGGTTTTCATTCACTAATAAGAAATAATTTGTTTTACAGGTTCCCCTGGTAGTGCTAGACTATTATCTCACGCACTCTACGGTTTCCATAACCAACAGAGACTCTGAACTGTTACACTATACCGAGCATAAAGTCTCTATATAAAGAATTTCCAGAAGTTTCCACATATCGTATCCATACATTACACTTTATACTTTTATGTCCTTATTGATATTAATATTAAATTTTTATTTTAAATTGCAAGTCCTGCCTGACCTCCCCCTAATCACCCAATGTAAGCTTTGTATAATTTATCAAATTAAAATTCTCTTTTCCTATTTTATATTTCTATGAATACCTATCTATTAAACTAAAAACAAACAACAAACAACACTTGTTAACGTTAATGAGATTGTACATTTTTGATGAGACCATTCATTACAATGAATCACATTTCCTTTGCTAAGTCAAACAGCAATTTAGACAGACACCAACCAGCACAGTTGAATTAATAAGGCCACTGACTACTAACCAACAGTACAACACTAACACGCATAGATTTTTTTTTTTTTGTTTAAATTTTAAACATTTACGGAAACCATTACCAAAATTGTTTTCTCTGTGATGTGTTAAGAAAAAATTTAAATTTTTGCATGAATAGGTGAGTGGAAGAGCAATTCTGATACAAATTACAGTAGGTAACAAAAAAAAAAAAAAAAAGTACGTATGTATGTAACAACATGACAACTTTTTGTGAATTCATCTCTGGGAGGAATGACATATGTACGTTAAATACATAATATGTACGTATACTTTTGTTTAATTCATTATTTATTGTATCTTCCTTTATTAATGAATTAACAATAAGCGTTTATATTATAAATCCAGTTGGAAACTGAACCAAGAGAGAATTCGACAAATAATTGGCAGGAATTGGTTTTGTTTTGGCCTATTGATATTGATTTTTGAGATCAGGGGTTTTAAAAGGGATTCAAAAGGTTTCCGCTTATTCCATTTGAATAACTCACCACTATGATGTAAGGTAAGAATCCAATATTCGAGTATATAGTATTGAATAGAACAGTATCACGATATAATTTACGTGAGGCCAGGGTTCAAACCCCTGGTGAGATATCTGGAACAAAACGAAATATGTAAAAATAATTCTTCAAAGACTTTCTGGAAAAAATTCTGAAAGTAGAGTTTCTCAAAAATTTGTCGTTGACTTTAAATCCCGCCACTTATGGATAAAAATAACACACACAACCAGCGTTGCCAGTAATTTTTTTAAAAACTTTTTATTTCTGGGAAAAAATTTTTTTTTTACAAAAAAAAAACTTATTTTATACAAAAGTACCAACATTTTTAAAGGAAACTCCGGAGCACGATGCCCTCTATTGGTGTTTCCTTGCTTCTTTTGCCCGGGATTAATAAAATACACAATATTGTACTTAAAAATGTAAATATTTCGTGTTATTATTATTGATTTTATTGAAAAAAAAAATTTTTAAATTTAATTTTGTCAAAATAACTTGTTTTGTTAGAATTTAATGAAAACTTTTTCGCATCCCAAAAAACTTGGAAAAAAAGGGAAAACTTGGCAAATGGCAACGCTGCACACAACAAAGGTAATATGAGAAGCTAGGTAGTAATCCTGACTGAAGGGGTGTAATCGCCAATTAAGTTAAGTGAGTAATTATTTGATATACCATCAACACTTGTGATAATTACACGGTGCGACAGTGAAAATACATGAATTTGAGTAGAACTCAAAAATATTTTTTTTATATTTCTCGAACCCTCCAAACTTGTTTTATTTGACGAAAACTGTTTTTTTTTTCCTTTACGTACAAATTTCTGGATTATTCAAACATTTCTCACCCGATTTCAAATATTTAAATCTAGTTAGAAAGGGGAGAGATGGACCTTTAAAACAGTATACACAAACCTATTATTCGACTTAATATGCTATGAGTTTTGATGAAGTAAACTTGGAAAATTCGAATTTTTTTCATATTTTTTTAAGTTTATCCTATGAATGGAGCAAACTTTAATAAAAACATATAGGATAAGTGATAATATTCTTAAAGTCTGTTTTCTTGTGAAGAGATTGAGTCATCATTTAATCAAATTGGACAAAAATTACCGTAGTTATTATTTAAAGAGTCCGACAGTCGAGTGATATTTTTTTTTTATATGTCATCTCATCAAATGAACTTTTAGTTCAAAAATTTTCAGAATTTTCCCCTTTCTAATAAGATTTAAAGTTTGGAAATCGGGTCAGAAATGTTTGAGTAATCCAGAAATTCGTACGTAAGGTAAAAAAAAAACATTTTTTTGTCAAATAAAAAAAGTTTGGAGGGTTCGAGAAATATAAAAAAAATATATTTTTAAGATCTACTCAACAAAACTCACAACCTACACTATGTCAATAGCCGGGTGTATTTAATTTTTTTTATTTTGTCGCATAGTGTTATTTGATATACCATCAACACTTGTGATAATTATTATTTGAAATGAATTAAAATAAACATAATAAATAATAAAAGTATTATTACGCAAATGGAAATGACCTAATATCATTTCACATGAATCTACCAGCTACATTAACACATAGATCGAACTTATTATGTATAAGTAAACCAACAACAACATCAGTATGAGAAAAGGAGATAGACAAGTAAGCAAACGTAACAACAAGCAATGTGTCGCGAAAGAATACTCGAGAAGGCGAAAACCCGAACGTTCCACTTCAAGAACTTTCATCAGACTGATCTCTTGCATATATAAAAGGGCAAGACAAAGCAGGCAACGAGTCAGTAAGAATTCAGTCAGCCTTGTGTAAAGTTGCGTGTGAACAAAACAGTCGTGGTTTGAAGATCGAAGTTGTAAAGATCTAGTTGTGTGATAAGAAAAATGAATAAACAGATTATTGTTGTAGTTATTGTTATATACGTGGTACAAGTTCGAACAGTGGCACATAAGATAGTGCGGACAATAAAGAGTTTAACTGAAATTAAACACATACATATTTGTTTTTACTTTGTTTGCAATTAACGAACTCATATTTAAACGTTTTTAAAAAGGTAAAAACGTAATAATATATACTTTTTGTTTATAAAATATTGTAAATTTGTTTAAGCATTTTTTAAGCAGTTTATGTTAAGCAGTTAATGTTGATTCAATTACACTGCAATCAATAATTTGTATTAACATGATAAACTTGCAACATCTATTGTCACTTAATCGTTTTGTACCATTTTACGACAATCAATTTTATGTAAGTGAATTTGATTTCAACGATTTCTTTAGTTAGCACATAATTCAGCACAATAAAAATTGTTTGAAGCAATCGTGTGATACTACCTTAGTAATATTATGTTATGGAATACCGTTAATCAATGCAACATATATGCATAATGCAACATATTCACACGTATGAAGTGTGCTAATCTGAGTACCATCACTGTATAAACAAATAAATGTAAGCAATTGCAAACAAACAAACAAAAAAAAAAAGAAAAATAAAGGGGGAGGGGAGGATAAATTCATTTGGTCTATTAACTTTTCGAATATGTAATTATTTGGTTAACGAACGAAGAGGTGAATTCAATTAAACGTTGCCGCATTTATGTTTGCCTTTCTATTTTTACACAAGCTTACGTTAATAGCCGCAAAATTTTTAACTAATTAAAAATTTATTAATTCCATTTCGTGGTACTTACGGATTGCGTTAACACAATACCAGCGCAACAAACAATACAAGAGAGACAGACAGCCTGGCAAATAGTCTAGCAGAAGCAAACAAACACATTTTGTACACAATTTCATACATAGGTACGTTTGTAAAGTATTTATGTGTGGGTGTGTGTTTACATAGTACGTTCGTACTACGCAAACATCAATACGTACACACACACTCCTAGGCCTTTATGTCCTTTTAATACATAGTGTGATACAAATGTACATTGTATATGGGGTGCGAGAAAGCATTATCTTTCAACGTCGATACTAAACACAAGTTCTTTCGATAAATATAATTAAGAAGCAACCACTTCAAACAGCTACACACCATTTAAGCTAATGTAACTTAATTCTAATTTCAATAAAAACCACAAAAGAGGCATTCTTTTTAATCAATTTTAATAAAAAAAATATTATTCCTTAATTTAATTATGACTTTGAGAAAGTGAAAAATACTTTCTTAATAGCCTTTGATTGATCAGTACAAATACAACTACTAAACTTACATAATTTAATTAACCCGACTATTATTTTTCAGAAAAATAACACAATGCGACAAAATAAAAACAAATTAAATACTCGTACACCCAGCTAATGACATATATTTTTTATATTTCTTAAACCCTCCAAACTTGTTTTATTTGACAAAAAGTGTTTTTTTTTTTACTTTATGCTCAAATTTATTGATTACACAAACATTTCTGTACCGATGTCCAAAATCTAGACCTTATTAGAAAGGAGAGGAATGGACCTTATATACATATATATATTATTTGACTTAATATGCTATGGAGGTTTGATAAGGTAAACTTGACAAATGCAAATTTTTTTCATATTTTTTCAAGTTTGTCCGTTCAGAGTACGAAACTTTAATTGAAAAATATGATAAAAGTAATAAAATTCTGAAAGTGCATTAGCTTGTGAAGAGTTTGACACCCCGCTTGATTAAATTGGACAAAAATTACTGTAGTTATTATTTAAAGACTCTAACAGTCGAGTTATATTTTTCATATACTCGTATACTATATTTTTTCAAATGTACTTTTAGTTCAAAAATTTTCAGAATTTTTGATGAATCTTGATTGTTTATCGGAAAATGTGTCAATTTCAGGTTTGATCGGCCACCAGAAGTTGGCCAATGTTTGCGCAAACAGAAATAAAAATACATATTTACAAAAAACATAAATATTAACCGACTTCTGGTAGTCGTGCAAACGTGAAATTGACACATTTTGTGATAAACAATTAAAGTTCATCAAAACTTTTGAAAATTTTTGAACTGAAAGTTCATTTGATAAGATGACATATCGACGCCTCCGTTCTATAACATTCTAAGTCGAAAAAGTGTGTTTTGAGTTATGAGCTCTCAAAGTTTTCACGCTACATACGACTATATGTGTATTCTAAGTAGATTTTTCCCTATAACTTCGGAACGGATCGGCGCATCTTAACCAAATTTTGACAGAATTTAAGTTAGAGAACGTAGAATTTCAAGAACGCAAGAACATTAAATGGAATGGAGGCGTCGATACATAAAAAAATACAATACCACTGTTATACTATTTAAATAATAACCAGGGTAATTTGTGTCCGATTTGATCAAACGAAGTGTCAATCTCTACACAAGAGAATGAACTTTAATTAAATTCTGAAATTCAGAATCGCCAAAATCATATTTTCCCAGTTTACCCCATCAAAACTCATATAAGTTTGAACAAAATGGTTCTGTATACCGTTTTAAAGGCTAATCAGCTAATCACCCTTTCTAAAAAACTTTGGATATTTAAAATAGGTTAAAACATATTTGGTTAATCAACAATTTTGTGTGAAAAGATCAAAAAAACAGTTTTTGTCAAATAAAACAAGTTTGGAGGGTTCAAGCAATATGAAAAGAGTATTTTTGAGTTCTAGTCAACTGACTGAACAACTTAGACTATGTAGTTACTCGGGTGTATTTTCACAGTTGCACCGTATAATTGATGGAGTGAGATCGACCAATTACAAAATTACGAAATTAGTTTACAATTGCATACATCATTGTAGCTTTTACTCAGGATTTTCGCCTGGCTTCTCACAATTATTCACCAAAAGAAATATTCATTTCGCACCACTTTTTTTAAAGATGTTATTTAGGCTCAGAATAGAGATAATGATGAAAAATAAAATATTGTTACGAAAGTGGAAATGGTGTTGTTAAAATAATAAACAAAAGCTTCAAAAAGAACACAATGGACTCGATCACGCATAAAATAAAAGCTCCAAAAACAAAACAATGCAGTTGTTCACGTGATCAAAGAATAAACAAAAATATAGCAACAACATCAGCATAAAAAAAAAATATAAGAGATAAAAGATGTAAATAGCCAACAACAAAGTATAGCGATCAGAGAAGTAAACAAGCAAAAACAAAATACATATAAGACATACAAACAACAAAAACGGAAACAAGTTGTTTACATTTTTGGATTGTTCCCGAAGGCCGTCATTATCCTTCAAGGGCATTCATCACACTAATGATCCAGCGATATAAAAAGGCAAGACAAAGCGAGCAATGGTTGAGTTTGAATTTAATGGTGTAAGACGACGTCACGTTGGTTTCAGTGAGAATTCAAACAGTGGTGTGTGTAGATACGAGATCGAGTTATAATTCAGTCAGACTTGTGTGCAGATAAGTTGCGTGAAGAAAACAGTTGTTAGTGTTGTGCTTACAAAAAAGGTTGTGAGCAAAGAAGAATAACTAACAAGTGTTGTTGCTTACAAAAAAGGTTGTAAGCAGAGAAATATCACGAACAAGCACATATTGTGAAAGTTATCATTGTATACGTGGAATAAGTTCGAACAGTGGCACAAAAGTTGTGCAGATAATAAAGAATTGATTCAAAAATAAACACATATTTATTTTTATTTTATTTGCAATCTACGAACTCATATTTTTAACGTTTTTAAAAGGTAAAAACGTAACAATATTTTAATTTAAGCATGTGGAAAAATACAAAAATCGAAATAATAAAATGTCATAATAAATGTTTTATAAATCTTACGTGTTTTGGGAATCTCAGAGATCTATCTTTTCATTTATTATTACTATTACGTTACGCCACATAAAATTAGGGTGCTAAGACGATAAAGGAAATAGAGGAGAAGACGAACATAGCGATTCAAAAAATTGGAGCGTAGCTTGATGAGGCAGGTTTGACCCTTGCTGCACCTAAAACGGAGGCCGTCTTGATAAGTGGCCGGAGGATAGTGGAGAAGATGGAAGTGACTATTGGGGACACTCAGATCGAATCGAAGAGGGCGATAAAATAATAGGGAGTGATTATCGACGACAGGCTGAACTTCAAGAAGCACGTGAAATACATCGGCGAAAATGCATCTGTAACCCAGGGAGCACTGACGAGGATGATGCCGAATATTGGAGGACCAAATCCATTTAAGAGGAGGATAATATCGAGGATTGTAACATCGATGATATTATATGCTTGCCCAGTGTATCGTATAAGCGCGATTTGCCAGATAAGTGGCTTCAGGACAGTGTCTGAGGAAGCGGTACTGGTATTGGCAAAGACAATACCGATAGACATATTGGCGGATGTGATGAGGCGGATATACTTTCGCCGTCTCGAGTGTCCAGGACAGACAGCAGCCATAAAAGCGGAGGAGCGAAGGGCTTCCATGCACAAATGGCAGTCACGATGGGAGAACAGTTTAAAGGGAAGATGGACACTTAACCTTATCCCTGATATAACCCCTTGGATGGAGAAAGAACATTGCGAACTGAACTACTACGTAACCATGATCATGATCATGACCATGATCAGTTCTTAACTGATCATGGATGTTTCAAGAAGTACCTGCACAGATTTGGACAAGATACTTCCCCTATATGCCCAAACTGTGTAGATGAGGAGGAAGATGTGGAGCATATTCTAACATGCTGCCCCAGATTTAGATGGCCCGGAGAAACGAGTTTAAGACCAAACCGGCTTATGGTAGAGGTGTTGAATTCTACGATTCTATGGAGCCAATACAGCTAGAAAATGGCCGAAGTAATGATGGAACTCCGAAGGTTGGAGGAACGTATTCGAGATGACATGATAAAGCTTTAAAGCTAACCAGCCCCCCCGCGAAGTAATACCTTACGTCAGTCCCGCGGGGGGAGAGTGGTTGAAGAATGTAGGGGGTGGATTTAGTACGTAGGCACGAGTGATGGTAAATCGTGCATGCTTTTGTTGGAACAATAGTATCTTTCGAAGATTCCCACCTCCGGCCCAAGACAAAAAAAACATGAACAGCTGTCAGACGTTGAGACTAAACTTAATAGATTGTAACTAGATTCAGATGGCAATATAATAAAAGAAAAAAACTTGTATAGCATCGGAAATTATATGAAAGTTTTTTAATAAATGTGGCAGAGGAAAATACAGCGTAACCGACTATAAACTTGAATATTAGACTGGAAGCTACACTGTGTAAAGATTCATTTGGAAGGTATTGTTCGAAATTATCAGCTTAATGAATTAGATATTGTGAAATCGTAGCTTTTTTTTTTTTATTTATTTTACTATCAATGTAACAACTTAAAAATTAAAAATGTTTATTATTTACATATATTGAGTTTTTACATAAAGTATTGCAACAATTGAAATCTTATTTTTATACCATAAATGGTGCTTTTCTATTATATGTTAACATTTATAGGAAAAAAGATAGTAAAAACCTATTGAATTTTAAAGAAATTTTCGTGTTATAAACTTCTTTCACCTTCGTGGAAGAAGGTTAAGAAAAAATATACACTTACAAATTTCTTATTAAATTATAGTTAGATGATCTGTTTCGATCGTCAAAGCTTCTTGTTAATTTATTTATGACTTCGTTGATGGTATATTCTTTGTAATATCTATGTAGTCGAAATGTTGGATAACGCCTTGGTAAATTATATATGATTTTAAGGTTCTTATTTTGGATAATCTGCAGCTTTTTCTGATATGTTTTAGCGACTTTAGTGTACCAGACTTGAGATCCATAAGTCAAAATTGGTCGAATGCACATTTTATATAATAGCAACTTATTTTTAATGTTGAGCGTAGATCTGCGGTTCAAAAGTGGGAAAAGTGCACATCCGCATTTAACAGCCTTTTCACAAGTTTTCAAGACGTGGTTTTTGAATGTTAGTTTTTTATCTGAAGTTATACCCAGATATTTCACTTCATCTTGTATGGAAATTTCAGTTCCCTGAAAACATAGTGGAATGCTTGGAATTCTTTTAGGGGATTTATTAAATGGAAAGATTATGGTTTGTGTTTTTGTTTCATTAATCCTTATCTTCCATTTGGAGAAATATTTATCGGCATGCTCGAGAGCTCTTCTCATATTTTTTATTATAGCATTAGTAACTTTTCCGCTTGCTATAATAGCTGTATCGTCAGCGTATAGGGCTGTGTGTTGATCTTTTAAGACTTTAAAATCAGATGTATATAAGGAATACAAAATGGGTGAAAGCACAGACCCTTGTGGAACTCCAGCTGGAATATTTCTTTCTGTGGAATTACTTCCACCAATGGTTACAATAAAGGTCCTATTGCTCAGAAAACTGTTAATGATTTTTTGCAAATACGTCGGAAATCCTAAATTGTTAAGTTTATAAATGAGACCGTTGTGCCATATTGCGTCAAATGCTTTCTCAATGTCTAAGAATACAATTCCAGTGCTTCGTCTAATGCGTTTATTGTTCTGTATGAAATTTATTATCCGTTTGACTTAATGAACTGTTGAATGTTCCTTTCTAAAACCAAATTGTTCATTATTTATTAAATTATTCTCTTCTGAAAAATCCAATATACGTTGCAGTACAATTTTCTCAAAAATTTTGTCAAGGCAATTCAGCATACTAATTGGTCTATAACTTTTTGGTGATTTCGCATCTTTTCCTGGTTTTAGGATTGGAATAGCCTTTGCTCTTTTAAAACTATTTGGGAAATAACCGTTTTTTAGACACCAGTTAAAGATGTTTGTAATAGCAGTGAAGAAAGTGTCAGGCATATTTTTTAATACAATTGATTTTATACCATCAATACCAGGAGCTTTACAATTTTTGAGTCTTTTTGTAACCACTCTTCCTTTGTAGTTAAATTTATATTGCTAGGTATAATTTGGGAGTTCAGCCATTGCATATGACCCATCACTTTAGATTCTGCTTTGGAAGTCATGTTAATTGTTGTTTTATGGGAGTTTTCGAAAACATTTGCAATTACGTTGGCTTTTTCGGTACTATTGTACACTTCAGCGCCATCTACATTTATACTTTCACTTTTTACTTTTTCTCCTCTCATTGCTTTTGATAGTTTCCAAAATTTTTTGCTACCCAGTGGCAACTTTTTGATGAACTTTGACCAGCTGTTATTTCTATCTTTTAACATGTGCTTATCTATCATAAAACTCAGCTGTTTCAAAATGCATATGTTTAAATTTCTTTCTGATGGATTAACACTTCTTTGTACTTTTCTCCGAATTCTGTTTCTCTGACCAATTAAGAGTAATGTACCTGCAGAAAGTTTTTTCTGCCAGATTTGATTTTCTCCAAAAGGAATTTGTTTTGCTGCTTCTTGTGCTATGTAAGTGATTTTGCTTAACAATTCTTCTACATTCAAACTAGTTACAAGTGCACGGTCAATATTGTTTTCTTTTATCTTTCTATCGACCCATTCCCCTATAGATTTCCAATTGGCAAGCTTGTACAAAGGAATTTGTTGAATATGTTCCAACGTTGAACCGTGAATCCTGCATGATATGGGTAAGTGATCAGAGTTAAGTGTTCCCGGGTGTGCTATAAGCGAGGATATTTGCAACGAGGAATTGGAAAGAATAATATCAACGACAGATGGTTGTGTTGGAGTTACGTTCGGACTAAAGCGAGTAAAAGAACTTGGGGAATAAATATAATAGTTAGAGTTGAGTTGGTGATTAAATAAAGCTATGCCAGCAGTGTTATTTTGTATACAATTCCAACTAGTGTGGCGGGCGTTGAGGTCTCCAAATATGAAATAGTCTGTTGAACCAGCTGTTAATTTATTTAAATCATTCAAAAAATGTGCTGTATATTTTGGACAGTAAGCAGAAGTAAATCTAATTATGATGGAAATATTTTCTATTGCAGACGTTGAGATTTTGGATATACGCTGATGTGGAATGGATTTTTTGATAGCTATTAATACACCACCTCCGTGCGTTGGACGATCTTCTCTGTATATAAAATAATTAAACAAATGTATTTTGTTACTTTTACTTAAAAATGTTTCATTAATAAACAAGATATCTATTTGTTTTTCGTGGAGAAAGTCTTCAAGCTGTGTAACGGAGGCTTTGGTCGTTATGCCCCTAGCGTTCCAGTGCATAACTTTTAATATCTGTTTCGGAATTGATCTATATGACATGTTTTAACATCATACCTAAAACACGCATTTTATTATACTTATTTTTACATTTCTGGAGAGCATCAAGTGCTTCAAAATAGATTTCTAGAATCTTTTCATTCGAAATATTATCATCTTCATTATGCTTATTATTAGAATTTGCCATATCTGCATATGAAATTTTCCGATCCTTTCCGTTTGATACACTAAATGGAGTGAGTAAAGGATCTTTAAAGCCATGAATAGAACTGTCATCATCAGACGTGTGTAGAACATTTGAGATCTTTTTAGAGACTCTGCTCGGGAGTTGTTTCTGCGTTACTTTACGTCGAACAAGTAAATATTCTTTTCTGGATGGACATTTAGGATCGTCCGCTCGGTGATTGACATTTTGTAGTTTCCTCTTTATACAATTACAGCATTTGTATATCACTGGACCTCCGTCAGGAACTTTGTTCATTTGGCAGATAGCGAAATCGTGAGGACCTCCACAGCCCAAGCAGGCAGCTACGCGATGGCAGTTTGATGATCCATGGCCATACATTGTACATTTCGTACATTGAGTGGGACCTTTAGCACGTTTCAAAGGGTTGCGCCAATGAACTACTACATTATAGAAGTACCTAATTTTTCGGACATCCCTTTTTGTAACTTGACTTCTATCAAATTCCACACAGTATAAAGCATCATCCACACTAGACCGAGCTGTTGGAATTTCTTTAATGGAAACAGCATCTATATTGAAAGTTGATTTGAGCTCGTCTTTAATTGTCTTTATATCAAGCTTGGGTAGACCAAATAAGACTAATTTAAACTTCTTATTGTCTTTAACAGGATGTGTAAAGAATTTCACCTCATTTAATTTTAATTTTTTAATAGCATCTTCGTATTCCACTAGAGAGTTTGGTATCACCTTTATTCCAATAGATAACCGTTTGTACTTACAGTTTATTCCTAAGAGTTGCATTACGTCTTTGAACCTGTGGCAATTATCTATAGTAATTGGCGGCACTCTTTGCTTCTCTTGAATGTCATGACCTACATCCACACTAGTATCATCGTCATCTCCATCTAGGTCAGATAGACACTGATATCTATTACTGCTGCTTGGTATGGCAGACTTTTGTTTTTTGTATTTAGGGTTATTTCCCCAAAATCTTTTGCGTTTAGAACTCATGATTCTTGTTTTTCTTTTTTTTATTATAATTTAGTATGCAAAAAATTTACAAGAGTCAGCTGATATTTTACACGTCTTTATGCTACAAATGTTGCAGTAAGACTCAAATCGTAGCTTTTTAATTCTTACTCTAACGAACAAATTTGTTTAATTATTCTTGGAGAGACCTTCTAAGACCTTATGTCAGATTATCAGATTGAATTACGCTGGGTACCTGGCCATTGCGGCATTATTGGCAACGAAATTGCAGATGAATTAGCGAGATCAGTCTCAGCTTTGGAGCTTGAGAAAAAGTTTGATTGACTTTGTAAACCGTACATGGGGTGTATGATGGTATATAGGGTTGCGCACGCCATATGGCCGAAGCCAGATCCTATAAGATCGAAATTTATTCTAAGCATGAGAAGACGGGAGATGATAGCTTTATAGAAATAATAACAAGCAATGATCCTTTTAGACACAAGATTAGTGATGGAACAGGGATATCTCTGATTTCTATAGACTATGTGAATGAGCAGAGTAAACAATGGACCACTTGCTATGCCACTGCCCCTGTCAGGTGCGCAGGCAGAGATGAGTAAGTAGATCTGGTAGATCTGAAAAACCTTAGACTTTAGGATATAATAGGGTTCATAAACAGAAGAATCTTTAGTAGTTTATTTATTGATCAGTTTAATCCAGTGCAACAAGTTTATAATCTTATTTAATAGTACTGTTTATAGAATGACAAAATGATTAAATTAATTATAAGTGACATAGAAATGACAAAAGTTATATTAATTAAATTTGAATTGGCCTAGCAAATGGAAAATTGTATACAAATGAAAAGTGTTTTGAAAATGCAAAACTAAATTGGATTACATTGCTTTTTAATTGGATTTCTGGCGGAAGTTGATTCCAAAAAAAAAAAAAAAGTTTTCCAGTGACATATAGATCTTGAAGGAAAAATGCGAAATACACCTGTCCCTGTGTTTTGCACGATAGATACGTTCCTGAGAAAATTGTGTAAAACGAATTCAAAAAAATTTGTATGGAAAATCGTGTAAATCGAAAAAATGACAAAAACTATTATATATAGGGCCATTATTACAACTTGCCGTTAACTAAAGGGAGGATTTTAACGGGCAGATAAATTGTTTTTCATTATTATGAGTACCCAATAAGATAGAAGTGATCGTTAAGCTAAAGGGAAGATCATCCTACCTTTAACATTTAAAGGTCACTTTATGTTTGAACTTGCCATATCATATACTATTTTCGATATGGCAGCTTCAAATTTAAACAAAATGAGCATATACAACAAAAAAACGAAGTCCGCTGTTGCCACTGCGTTAAAAAAAAACTTGTTTAATTGAGCAGTTTTATCGACTTTGCTTCGGCACTGCCATATTTTAATTTTATTTTATCTGTAAGTTGTAATAACGAAAATAAGTTAAAGGTAACTTTGCCGTTCACTTTAGCTAAAGGTACCTTTAACTAACCCCAACTTTAACGGGAAGTTGTAATAATGGCCCATAGTGTTTTTTTAATATAATTTTATTTGTTTTAATGTGAATAACGTAACAAAGCAAACAAAAGAAAACAATTTCATTTTATTTAACAACCAAAATAGTTATAAAATTCATAAAACTTAATTAAATTAAATGCAATACAAATAAGAGAAAACACAAAAATATACATATAAAAATGTTATTAGCAAAAAATCAATACATAAACGGTTAAGCAAAAAAAATAAGTTATATCAAAGAAAATAAAGTATAAAGAATGTGCATTTGAACATATTTTGGAATATTTTTCAAAAATATTTCATGACGCGGAGGGAAAGATAGGAGGGAAGTAAACAGAAACGAAGAGCGTAACAATGCGTTGCTCTCATTCTTTGCTCTCATCGCGATGAGATCAAAGACTATAAATATATGAAGATCAGCGTTGTCAACTTGGCGCGTTTCGCGACATTTTGGGTGCTTTTTTAAATTTTTGGTGCGAAAAATTCCTTAGTTGGCGCGTGGTGCGTTTTTTCTTTAAATTTTAGTGCGTTTTTTAATTTTTGGTGGCACCAAAGTAAATTCGACACAACTTTTTGTTTCAGTGTGGCAAAAAACATTTGTACAAAAAAATACAACGCTTTCAGTACCATTTCATTCAATTATGCAAAATGTTTACAATGAGCCAATTCACATTAGAACATTTGTGCTGGCGTAAAATGACAGTTTATAGGCAAGAGGGGTGAAGAGAATGGTTTTTCGGTGGCGTAAAGTTTCTACCAGCTACAACCCCGCATCACCAGCACAAAACTAATATATGCACATTTTTAAAACATCAAATGAATGCAAAAAGTACTAATACATACAAAGCTGCGTATACGTATAAATTGCTGCCAAACTAATATTCATCTCGTGTGAATTGAAGAGAACAAAAATTGTGCGACTAAAAAATGTGCTAATGTGAATTGGCTCAATCAGTTTTACAGACGTACCATTTGCATTGTTGAAGATAGTATGTTTTATCTAAAGAAAAAGGAAAATTATGTTATATGAATTTTGCTGTCTCTTTTAGATTAAACCTTGAGCTGTGAGTGTCTTATTGTTATATTTTTAATTTTAAATTGATTCAATAAATATTTTAAAAAAAAAATTCTAAATTTGGTGCTTTTTTCTTTAAATGTCGCGTTTTTTTCTACATTTTGGTGCGTTTTGAAATTTCAAAGTTGACAACGCTGATGAAGATGTTGCACTGCCATACATTGTACTGCCAGTGCCAAATTTGTCGATGGCAGTACGGCTACTGCCACTTCTTGTACTCAGAGAACTTATTATACTCAGAGAACGTATTGTTCTCTTCTCTAAGCAATTTACTCTCATATGCGTGTATACGTGTGTGCTTGTACATTGCCAAATAAAATTATAAACAAACTGAAAGATGTCTTGTTTTCACAAAATGTATGGGCAAATAGCCTGTGGAAAAGAAATATTACCGTTTGTAGGGTAAGAAAATGTGTTTTATTGTTGTAGAAATGAAACTATATCGATTCGTACCGAAATAAAAAATCCACATTTTGTGTTGACATTTGAAACTAAAAAACTGAAAAATTGTTTTATAAAAAGTGTGAATATAAAAATTGTAGTGCATGCTCAAACAAAACGTTTAATAAATATAATATATAATTAAAATCATAAATCATATTTTTAGAAGATATTGATAGGACTGGAAATATATCAGAAAGTACCCATACCCCTGATATAGATGTCGCAGATATATACGATGAAAATAAAGAATATTTTAATGAAGGCACCGATTGTTTTACGTCCAACAATGTGCCAATTGAATTAACATCAAGTCGATATTTTGTTGGTTACATAGCTCAACGAATATCTTGCGTTAAATGACGTGTGGATATAATCAAACCAGCGCAAATTTTGTCATATCTTTCAGAAATGTTCGTTCATGCACAAAATTATATAAAAGATTCCGACTTTGGAAGTTTGTGCGCTCCATCTGATTTATTTTTTGAAGTTTCCAAAACTCATATGTCTTCGAAAAAATTTTTTTAGAAAATAAACCTATAAAAAACATAAAAACATTTGTAGTTGGCCAATGCGTAAGTTGCACAAAAAATACAATTTATTCCTTTTTGTTTGATGAAAATAGCGAATGTTATAAACACAGAATGGAGATAATTAATTTACTAATTGTTGTTTTACTACGGAAGCATTCCACATGGGAAACATACAAATTCAAATTATCCAGTATGGAAAAAGTTAAAATTTTGAACCATTAAAATGATAAATAAATCTAATAAATACTAAACAAAAAAAGCATTCGTTTTATTACAACTTCATTCTATACAAAAATAGACACATATGGTAAATACATACATACATACATAATTGAATAGTAATATATAATTCGGTGCGAATTGATATAATTTCATTTCTACAACAATAAAACACATATTCTTACCCTACAATAAAACAAACGGTAATATTTGTTTTCCACAGGCTATTTGCACATACATTTTGTGAAAACAAGACATCTTTCAGTTTGTTTATTATTTTATTTGGCAATGTACAAGCACACACGTATACACGCATATGAGAATAAATTGCTTAGAGAAGAGAACAATACGTTCTCTGAGCAATACGTTCTCTAAGTATAATAAGTTCTCTGAGTACAATAAGTGTACTGAGTCTTTTTTGTGTGAGAACGGGTCGTACGCCTAGAACCCGCCATAAGAAATTTTACTTCTACATGATGCGCATTCTTTATATCCATATTCTTTGGTTATATTCAACCAATTTCAGTATATGTACCTACATATATTTATTCGTCATCACTTTCTTCGACAACTAATCGTATTTCTTCGGTTGGTGACGAATCATCGCTCGATACCTCAATATTTTCTGGTTCGATGTGGGGTCGTGGGGATTTTGAGATATATTTAGTTATAAGTATTTGTGAGGAGTTTTTGTTTAATCCTTTATATACCTTCCGATATTAGGCCAAGCCTTGAGAAATGTATTTTTGAAACTTAAGAGCTCTTTCAACATTTGGATCATATTGTAGAAAATGATTTCCGGCCTAATTCAAGACCTTCAGAAATATTTTGTGATGTCATTTCAACGATTTGTAAATCATCTTCATCAGACTCATTATTTTCTTCATCAGTTTCATTAACTATACCAACTAGTTCATCTATATCCAATTCTTTGTCAACCATTTGTTCAAAAATATCTCCCTCAGCAAAAGTTCAATTGTTCGGGCTAAATCAATTATTTGTGTTCGTTCATGTTCTAAAAGATCTCCAGAATTATTATTGTCACATATTCCGATCCATAATTTTTTCCAGCATCCCTTAAGCATTTTTTTTTTATTTCGGTGTATGATAATCCTACAATCCTACAAGGTAATGTAACACTGAGAACTTTGGAACTGATTCTTACTGAACCGATAGCTATAATAGGAAATGAGGATGAGAAGCAAAAATTGATGCAGATTTACCATAATAACGCGTTATTAGGAGGACACTGCGGACAGAAAAAGTTGTACGCTAAACTGAGAACTAAATATTATTGGAAGAGGATGACTAAGGATATAGCGAGATTTGTGAAGAATTGTCCACAGTGCAGGCTAAACAAGGTCAGACCATCCAACATAGAGAAACTAGTTCTTACACCTACTCCCGTTAAGGCTTTTGACATCATAGTTATGGATACAATAGGTCCGTTACCCCAATCAATTCATGGGAATAAGAATGCGTTGACACTGATGTGCGATTTGACGAAATATTTAGTTTCGATTCCTATACCGGACAAATCGGCTCCCACTGTGGCCAAAGCGATTTTTGAGAGTTTTATTTTGATATATGGAAGGATGCAGACTATAAAATCAGATTCAGGAACTGAGTTTAAAAATGAGGTCCTGACTGAACTTTGTAAACTGTTAGATATTGACTTAAAATTTTCTACGAGTTATCACCACCAGACGGTAGGCACAGTGGAACGCAATCACCGAGTTTTTAATGAGTACATTACGGCATATATAGGTGAGAACAGGAATGATTGGGACACTTACATTAAGTATTTTACATTTTACCATAATACCACACCAAACTCGGTTTTTGAGAACGAGTACACACCCTTTGAGTTAGTATTCGGCAGAAATGCTACCATGCCCAATGAGACGAGGACAAATTTAGATCCTATTTATAATATTCAGAATTACAGCAAGGAAGTGAAATATAGGCTACAGAGAACGAATATATTAGCTAGACAACTAATAGACAAGCATAAACAACGAAATAAGGCATTTTATGACAAATTTTCGAAACCGATCCAATTACGGGTGAATGACACGGTCTATTTACAGAAACAACCGTATGACAAACATGGCAATATTTATGATGGACCTTTCATTATTAAAGGGTTGGAAGGGGTCAATGCAATAATATTTGACAAGAGAACAAAACAAGAGAAGGTAGTCCATAAGAACAGATTAAGAAAATAAAGAAATGAAAGATGTATATATATATTTTATGAAGTTATTAATTGAAAAGGGAAAGAAAAACTTAAAATACTAGAAATTACGAAGAAAATTATATTAAGAATTGAAATTTAATGTACATATAACAAAATATACAAATATTGAGAGCACAGTAAAGGATAAGAGTAATTGAAATACATTTGAATATACACTCCCATAAAGCAAAAATGTAAAATAACCAAGCCTGATCAACTTGATTATTTCATTGTTTTGTTAGAAAAAAAAAAGATTAATGTTTTTGAAGAAGAGTAAATAGATACTCTTCTTTTTGAAAAAAGGGAGGTGTAATGGTGTAAAATGGTAAATAATGTAATACCATCACTGATGTGTACCCCTGTGGTACAACCATTAATTAGTAGTATAAGTAAAGTAGGATAAGAAATAAGAATAGGAATAAGCGCAGTATAAGTAAAGTAGGATAAGAAATAAGTAAATGAATTATAATAAAGCATTCGTTGTTTGATGATAAAGATGAACGGTTTGGCCTTTTTAATTACAAAACAATCTAATATTATAATTTTTTTCCATGCTTCCATTACTTCAACACATGTATTATTATCAATTTGCTCTAAAATATATGCAAATGCACATTTAATATAAAGCGTCTTAAATGTTGAAATCATTCCCTGGTCTAAGGGCTGCAGTAGAGAAGTTGTGTTTTTCGGTAGAAATATTACTTGGACATTCTCAAATTCTAAATCCTGAGGAAGACCTGGTGCATTATCAATTACAAGGAGCACTTTAAAGGGCAATCCTTTTTCATTTACTATAAATTGTGTCGAAAGTTTGTTTTCATTTAAATAAAAAAATCGTGCAAAACGTGGTATTTTTCATCCCTCGATTTACACGAGAAATAAAAAAATCGTGTTAAATCGAAATCGTGCAAAACGAGTGATAGGTGTACTTCTATGTCTTCTGTGTTCATAAATGTATCTGGCTATATTATGTCAAATTACAAGTAGTTCACTTTTGCTGACAGAGCTGCAGATCTGCAAAGAGCTAACATCCACCCTCTTAGGAATTATGTACGTTTTCGCCAAGAACATACGAATATTAAAAGTTGTAAAGTACTGAGTTCTACATAGATTCCTCAGCATGGCAGACATTTTTCCACAAATTATATTCACATGGTTAGTCCAGTTGAGTCGACTGTTAAAATACACACTCATTTCCATGAGTGAGTCAACAACAACTAATGATAGATAGATGGTATGGCAAGAAGTTAATCTTTCCAATTATGATGAATATCTGCGTTCAAACGAAAACCATTTGCCATAGTCCATTTCAAAATATTTTCAAGATCCTGGTTCAGTTTTAAGCTACATTTACACGATTGAAGGTATTTTGAAGTCATATCAAAATTTTGAAAATGTATTTTGATGTTCTATTTACACGCTTCAAAAATTTAATCAAAATATTCTTTCAATATATTTCAAAATCTTTTGAAAAATATTTGATCAACATTTTTTGAAGCTAATTTACACTACTGCTAAACTTTTTATATTGAAAACATTGACTTTAATCAGCTGTTTTGCTTCTTTTGTGAAATAATTTATTATTATAAAAAAACAATTAATAAGTATGGACGACGACACAATCATCATAGCATCAACATTTTTAATATTGGAGGAAGAAGTAGCTGATAATAATGCAAAAAAAAAAGAAGAAAACAAAAGGAACATTGGGTTCGACCTTTTCTTTTGGAAGGTAGTGGTATCTATATGTCTTTTAAGGAGCGATTGAAAAGGAACGATCCCGACCTATACAAAAACTTTGTACGAATGTCAACAGATGATTTTGATTATTTGCTTAATCTCGTCACCCCATCTATAGAAAGGCCAATACTAATATGCGGGAATCTATATGCCCCGGAGAACGCCTGGCAATTACTCTGAGATTTTTAGCGACTGGGGACAGTTACGCAAGTCTGATGTTCTTGTTTAAAAGATCAAGATCATCGATATGCAATATTGTGCCTGAAGTCTGCTCTGCATTATATAAAGTATTAAAGGATGAGTTTTTAAAGGTAAAACCCAATTTATTAAATAAAAAAAGATATCAAAAATAATATTTATTGGTACAGATGCCAGCAACAGAGGAGGAATGGGAGAGTATTTCCCAAAGTATAAATAAAATGTGGAATTTTCCCAATTCAATAGGGGCATTAGATGGAAAACACATTGATATTATAGCACCAGCACACTGTGGAAGCGCATATTTCAATTATAAAAAGAAAAACAGAATTGTTTTGATGGCGCTTGTTGACGCGAATTACAATTTTGAGAGTCCGATGGAGGAGTATTCAGTAGATGTTCGCTATCGAATGGATTACATAATAACACGTTGAATTTGCCGCAACCGAAACCATTGCTCGGTAGACAAAAACCTATTCCATATGTGATTGTTGCAGATGATGCGTTTCCCTTAAATTCAAATATTATGAAACCATATAGTTTTCGGAATCAAAACACAAAAGAAAGGATTTTCAATTATAGGTTGTCCAGATTCAGGCGGGTTTCGGAAAACGCGTTTGGATTAATATAAGCCCGCTTTCGTGTTGTCAGAAAAACAATGGAACTTTCCCCACCAAATGTTGTCAAAGTTGTTCTCGCAGTATGTGCATTACACAATTTTTTGAACAAACGCAAGTGTGGTACCTATGCACAAATAAGAGACTACGACCTGGTGAATGCAGATGGATCTATAACGGAAGGACGATGGCGTGAAGAAGTGCGGACAGAGAATATTTTATCTTCGATAGAACCATTGTGTAATCAAGGTCGTCAAAGCGAAACGTCCAAGCTCATACGACAAGAATTTACGGAATATTTTTTAAATGAAGGAGAAGTTCCATGGCAATACAAACATATTTATTAAAAATTAATTAAAAACCCAATAAATCGAAATAAAAAATTCAATTCATTTATTTAGGAACATGCTGTTTCTTATAAAACATAAAAATAAAAGAAATAATAAGAAATAATTTTATTCTTTAAAATATTTATTTTATTTATCACTTGCCGCAACAAACATATGTAAACAAAAACAGCTGATATGTATTGAATCAAAAGAATGAACATGTTGTCAAATTATTTATAGTTATCAATATTGCCAGATGCGATTTTGATGGTTATTTACACGGCATCAATAAAATCTTCAAAAGTTTTGTTCAATAAATTTTGATCAACAAATTTTGAAGGAATTTTGCTGTTTACACGAGTTTATAAAATTTTGAAGAGCAATTTTTGAAGAAAATTTCAATCGTGTAAATGTAGCATTACTATACAATCGTTGAAACAGCTAATGTAAAGTTGGACGTCATCGGCATACATTTGGATTTCGTAATAGGAATACAAGAAGGTAGGACATTTGAGTACATATAGCATAGTAGTCGCCGTAGTCTAGTAGGTAGTGTCTTGGCTTATAAGATGTGAGGTCTCGGTTAAAACCCAAGAAAACGAAATATGAAAAATATTTCTTCGGCGACTTCCTCTCACCAGATTTCTGGCAAAAACTCTGAGAGCAAATATAAATGCCATGAAAAGATTCTCAGAAAAAAAAAACTGTCATTTAGAGTCAAGTTTAAACTGTAAGTCCCGCCACTTATGTACAAAATTAACACACACAACATAAGAGGTGTGAGAAACTAGGTCATAATCCTGACTAAACGGTTGTAATGACCAACTATGTAGTATGTATGTAGAGCAGAGGGCCGAGATTTGAACCTTGTGGTACACCCCTTCATACCGAACAGCTAAACGACTTTGCATCGCCGTGACGAACTGTCTGCCTTCTCTCATACCAATACGAGTATGTACGTAATAGTTTTACTGCTGATAATGAAAAATTAAAAGTATTTTCATTTTTTTTAAGAAAGAAAATTTATCTATGTGTGTCATGTTGTTTTTTACCTTTCACCTTTCACTTTTTCTTTTTATTTTCTTAATTTCCTCTTTTCTTTTCTCTTCTTCTTTTCCTAATTCTTATTTTCATATTTGGATGTACCAATAGGTCTCTAAGTAAAGGCGTGGAACTGTGAATACAGTGATGCGCTACCCTTCCAAACCTAAACTAAGGGGTTTGAGATTAAAAAACAAAAAATATTAACAACTACATATTCACTTCTGGTAATCATAAACGTCAGTCAGGGTGATTAAATTTATAAAATTTCTGATATTATATTGTGCAATATGATTACAATTGATTCGTTTCTACTGACATTTAAAATATGTAATGCATAAAATTATACCAGATGTGGATTTGATTGTACAATTGAATTTACAACCACAAAAAAAACTTTATTGTATACAAATTTAACACAGTATCGTGTTAAACAAGTAGCCGTCACACGCACATTTGCACCTTTTTTTGTAAATTTCAAAAAGTAAATTAAAGTAACGAACACTTGAAATGAAAAAAAAAATGTTCGAAGACATTTTAACACGTTGACTGCCACGGCAATTTTCAGAAAACTGGCCAAAAATGGCAATTTGAGTTTTTCACTTTAAAAAGAGCTATCCATTTCGTGGTTTCAAAAGTATGGGACTGGAATTCGACATCTGTCAAACTAAGTTGTGAAACCAATTTTTTTCTTTTCAGTTGAAAGTCTGATATTGACGAAAATGGATCGCTTAAAAATTATCAAAACCTACTACAAAAATGGTGATTCTGCCACAGCCACGTATCGAACAAAATTTTCTTCAGCGATGAAGCACATTTCACACTCGGTGGGTATGTTAATAAACAAAATTGTCGTATTCGGGGTTCTGAGAATCCTCAAGTAATTGAAGAGAGGCCATTACATCCAGAAAAAGTCACTGTTTGGTGCGCTCTTTGGTCCGAAGGTGTGATTGGACCTTACTTCTTCGAAAACGACGATGGAACGACTGTCACCGTCATTTCGGAGCGTTATGGTCATATGATAACCGACTTTTTTTTGCCTGCTATTGAAGAATACGACTTGGAGAATATGTGGTTTCAACAAGACGGTGCCACATGCCACACAACTCGAGCGAATATGGCTTTATTGCAAGAGACATTTCCTGGCCGCGTAATTTCTCGTCGTGGCGATATCAACTGGCCACCAAGATCATGCGATTTGACACCATTAGACTTTTTTTTTGTGGGGCTACGCGAAAGACCGTGTTTATGCAGATAAACCTTCAACTCTTGAGCACTTAAAAACCAACATTCGTCAAGTTATGGCTGAGATACCACCGCCCAATATGTGTCAAAAAGTGGTCGAAAATTACCTCAAAAGAATCAATGCTCTTGCAACACTTCGCGTGGAGTTCATTTAAATGATGTAGTGTTTCACGCATAATGTCAACGATCAAACTTTACAATAAAAAAAAGAAATATCATGAAAAAAATATTTTATATGTGTTTTATTTACGTTTACTTTTGAAACCACGAAATGGATAACCAGTTATTACTAAAAACTCTATTTCTAGATCATAGGTATCATCAAAAAGCAAAAATGATGTTTTTTTTTGGGAGAAAAAGGATCTACGAATTATCTCGTAGTTGGCTTCTGTAACAGAAATCGCTACGCAGAAGCCAACTAAGAGTTAATTCGTACGTCTTTAATATTTTGTTTTATACATAGTTATTATTATTTATTATAATTATCATAATTTTATTATTATTTTCTTATTTTATTTCTTGTATTTGAGTTAATTTTTCCATTATATTTTTTTATTTGTTTTTAATAAATGTTCAGTTCACGCAAGCCAACATTGACTTTTTGTTCTTTTCCCAGAAGCTATGTATTTATCGATACTAGCACTGATATAATAGGGTTTTAGTTCAGGGGTTACCAACATTTTTTTGGTTGTGTGTTAGTGAGTGAGAGAGAAAAATTAAGTTGAGAGAATTTTTTTATTTACAGTCATAGAAAATTGTTAGTAATATACGCTATTTTGATTTCCATCTCATCGACGTACATAAAGTTATACATCCTTGACTTAATAATTAAGGAATGTTTTTTAGATATTTATTTACTAGGGCCTAATTTTGGTTGATAAATTTCGTCACATACTAATAATCAACCTATTATTTTTTTCAAATTGAGGATCTATGTATGTCAATAAAAAAGTTATTCTCTTTCCTTATCATTTAAATTATTTACTTGAATATTAAAACAATCAAAATGTCTTTTACGAACATATAAGACATTGAATTTTAATACAAGTACATATTTTCTAACATAAAACATTTTTTGAGTGTAAACCTGAAAAAAAAAATATTATAGTATCCGCTGACATGTGTGCTTGTTGCAGTCTGATCGACAGTTAAATAAAAGAGCATAAGCAATATGTCTGAATTCTCCCTGCACAATTGTGCTATGAAATGGTAATCCCTGTTTAAGTAGTAGCAACACAAAAATGGCAGATTTAGTGAGTACGAGATAACTCGTAGCTGGCACCCTAGAAGGGAACGCAATCTACGAGTTATCTCGTAGTTGGCAGTCAACGTGTTAAAATCTGTAGACACTAATCGAATCTAATAATCGAAATTTTGTGATGAATTAGACATATATACTATAGTATGTAGAAGAAGTGATACCGAACTGTATTATTATTATTCATAAATGCTTTATTTAAGGTTTGTTGAATAATTTTTTTAGATTTAAAATGCAATCATGATTTCAATTTGCGGATAAGTAAAAACGACAGTTTAATTATGTATGCACATATGTACGTATGTATATACATCATATTGTTTACGAATACTTATTGTTACACGGACAAAAACAAACTAAACGAAAATAAACAAAAAGAAAAACAGACAATAACAAAATATACATAAAGTACGGTACCTAATAATAATATTAAGTACGAGAAGGGAACAAAAAAAAAATAAATTAAAAACCCAACAACAAACTTTAATAGAAATATCGTGTAGTTGCCAGATATAAAATAAAGGAGTGTGAATAGAGCGAAGGGCAAAGTTGCCAGTCAGTGATGAAGTGTGAGTTTTTATAACCCGGAGTTGTATTGAAAAATGCAAGTTAAGCAGAATGATATTGAACAGCGAAAGTTTGGTTTTCGTAAATAAGGATCGTGAATAAAATTGATAGCGTTATCAGTTACAATGTTTTGTTATTAAAATAAACTAGATGATTTATTTGAAATGACGAATTTATTTTAAATAAAGGATTTACAAATAACGATCAGATGTAAATAATATCTTTTATTTTAATTGTAATCATCGCATCTACGATAAATAAAGGATTAAAAACGTAAAAATATGAAAAAAAGATAGATGAACTGTGTTTTTTATGTGAAGCTGTAGTGTTATTTTTTTGGCATATTTTAGGAGGAAGTATCCGTTGCCATATAAAATAATAAATATGGGTAAAGAATTTTCTTAAAGCAAAAGTATTAAAACTAAAAATCATCAAAGGTTAGAGGACGTGTACTTGTCAACTGTAACAAGTATAGTACCCGGAGGTCGAATTGACCCATTGTACAACGTCCTAGCTTCTCACACTACTCGTGTTGTGTGCGTTAATGGCAATTTTTTTTTTACTCTCAGAGTTTTTTGCAGAAATCTGCTGAGAGGAAGTCGCCGAAGAAATATTTTCATATTTTCATTTTGATGTCTGACCTGGGATTTGAACTCGGGCCTTTCGTCTAATAAGCCAACACACTACCTACTAGACCACGACGACTTAAAAATCATCAAAACTAAAGTGTAAAGTGAAATTTCATTAGCGTTTTAACAAAGTTACAGAGCCTAGTACAAAATATCGGTGACGTAAATAAAATTTAACATTTTATTATTAAAATAGTAAATATTAAGGCTTTAAATATTCACAAAAAAACAAATGAAACAGTTTTTCTTGATATCATATTATTTTCATATTTCAATGAAATTCGCGAACAAAAATCATCCCTTCCAAACGGCCTCCCATAGACAACATAATTATGAGGCGGTGACAAAAGAAAGCAAAAATTAACCGTCATCGAAAATGTGTGTAGGATGAGTAAAAACAATAAAGAAAGTTTCTCTTTTGTATTTTACTTCAGAATAAATTCGAATCACACACAAATTGAAATCAGCCCCCATTTATTGTTATATGTATGTATGTATGTATGTATGTCTTTTTATATTCCCATAAGGACTCTAAATAGAATAATATTAAATTGATATTATTACGCTTAACTTGCTGTAGAGATTTGTTTGTTTTCACCTTTTAACGATTAAACGTATTTCTACCAAAATTGTAAAAATTTTTTTCAAGCAATGGTGGCATATTAAAAAAAGAAAAAGAAATTTTATAAATAATTAAAGAAAATTTATCAGTACTGTCTTAAACACGAAGTACATTGTAATCCATTTTTGATTTCTTAAATTTTTGAAATTCTTGATATACACCCAACTCTTTTTTTACACGGATTTGAAGTTACACGGTTGAAAAAAAAAATTTTAATCTAGTACGGTTTCAAAATCACTGTCTTGTATATAAAGAACTTAAAAAACCAAAAGTTCAACTTTCTATAAAAGATTTTTTAATAAAAAAGTCGACGGCGCAAGACCTTTCGGAAAGTAGTCCGACAGTTCAAAACTCTATTATCGGACGAAAGTCACCATTGGATAATTTGATGGATATCTCCAGTGATGATACCGACTTTAGTCCAGTTCGTCGCAAACAATTGCGCTTGTTATCAAGTAGCGACGAATAATTATGTAGCTATATAAATATTTTTTCTATATTTCTATTTTAATTTTTCTGTTCTTAATTCTGAATTAACAGATTTCTTTTCTTTTTTGCTTGCTCTACCAATTTTTCACCTGTATGTATCAGGGACCGTAACTGTTATAACTTTTATCGTAAAAGTCAGAAAATAATAATTATGTTTTGATCTTTATTTTTTCGAGCAAAAATAAAAGTTATTTTTTGACTTTTATTTTTCCGAGCAAAAATAACAGTTATTTTTGACTTTTATTTTTTCGAGCAGAAATAAAAGTTATTTTTTGACTTTTATTTTTTCGGGTGGAAATAACAGTTATTTTTGACTTTGATTTTTACGAGCAGAAATAAAAGTTATTTTTTGACTTTTATTTTTTCGAGCAGAAATTAAAGTTATTTTTTGACTTTTATTTTTTCGAGCAGAAATAAAAGTTATTATTGTTTTAATTCATGACGAATTCATAAAATTTATTAAAAAATTTTTTAAAACAATTAAAGTAAATTATGTTATACAATTATTAGAATTAAGTTTTGCTATAAATATTAATAAATATTATGAATTCATCATGAATTAAAACAATAATAACTTTTATTTCTGCTCGAAAAAATAAAAGTCAAAAAATAACTTTAATTTCTGCTCGAAAAAATAAAAGTCAAAAATAACTTTTATTTTTGCTCGAAAAAATAAAAGTCAAAAAATAACTTTTATTCCTGCTCTTAAAAATAAAAGTCAAAAATAACTTTTATTTTTGCTCGAAAAAATAAAAGTCAAAAAATTACTTTTATTCCTGCTCGAAAAAGTAAAAGTCAAAAGTAACTGTTATTTTTGCTCGAAAAAATAAAAATCAAAAAATAACTATTATTTTTTTTCTAAAAAATAAAAATCAGATTTTTAAAAAGCATCACATTTTATAAAAATTTTGTTCAAGACAATCAAAATGGTATGCTTGGTTTTGTTCTCCGACATTTCCTTGCAGTTGCTTTTTTTAATCAAAAATTCAAAAATAACAGTTATTTTCGGTCCCTGGTATATATTATGTATTTTAAGTTTTAATGCTCAATAAAATGCCATATGAACATACAATTTGTATGCATTTCTAAAATTTTATAGTTTTCAACATTTTTTACACGGTTTTTCGAAGTAAATATATGTAGTTCTTCATTTCATCTTACACGGTTTTCAGATAACATGGAACGTATCCCTCATTTTACTATAGGAAACACCTCTTTTTTACACGGTTTTTTTTTACACGGATTTCTGAGGAACGTATCTACCGTGTAAAAAGAGAGTTGGGTGTATGTATACGAAAAGGAAAACAAAAAGTAAAGAAATTCAATTTATTCAGCATGAAATTAGTTTTTTGTGTTCCTAAATGAAAATATTATGATAATAAATACTTACTTATTACCATAAATAACTTTTCAAAATAACTTTTTCAATTAATCAAATAAAGTTTACTTCCCACAACATTTTCTACCACATTATTTACTTACATAAACACCCACCGAACATTTTCGTTAGAAATCTGTTTTCTGTCCAATATTTATATATGTACTACATGGATGATTCTTTCATAATTATAATTCGATTATTTGATGAATTAAAGCTCCAATCAATTTAATATAGGTACAATCAATTTAATAGGTATATTAAATTATAGTTAAAAGTAAGTAAAACTAATAAATGGTAATAAATCGTGATAAAATTCAATAAAAAATTAGGGCCAAAAGGCATAATACATTTAGAACTGGATACGTAAGAGTACATACATAATTGGCCATTACAACCCTTTAGTCAGGATTACGATCTGGTTTCTCACACCACTTATGTTGTGTGTGCGTTAATTTTATACATGAGTGGCGAACGACAGATTTTAGAGAAACTTTTCATGGCAATTTTATTTACTCTCGAGAGTTTTTGCCAGAAATCTGCTGAGAGGAAGTCGCCGAAGAAATATTTTTTTTTTCATATTTCGTTTTGATGTCTGACATGGGGTATGAACCAGAGATCAGCAATGAATCGTTTTTTCGCTACTCATAAGCACTCATGCAATTTTGAGTATGAGTGAATCAACAGAATTGAAATTCAACTACTCTGATTCATTCGTACTCGCTACAACATTGATTTATAAGTACAGGTTGCAATGAGTATGAGTACAACGTTGACATCAAACCCATAACATTCGAAATATGTTTGATTCATACGCCTACTCATTCAGATTCATAAATTTAGAAAAATACTTATAATACTCATGAATAATTCGAGTGATTCGAATCATTAATCAAAATTTTCAGTCTTAGTTGTTGTTGCATTTACAAACAAAGAAGAAAGAAAAACACAAAGACAGCAAGCAAAGCAAACACACAACCTACTTGTGAGTATTGTGGTGTTCGTACCAGAGATCAGCAATGAATCGTTTTTCCGCTACTCATAAGCACTCATGCAATTTTGAGTATGAGTGAATCAACAGAATTGAAATTCAACTACTCTGATTCATTCGTACTCGCTACAGCATTGATTTATAAGTATAGGTTACAATGAGTATGAGTACAACGTTGACATCAAACTCACAACATTCGAAATGTGTTTGATTCATACGCCTACTCATTCTGATTCATAAATTTAGAAAAATACTTATAATACTTATAAGTGATTCGAGTGGCTCGAATCATTCATCAAAATTTACAGCCTTTGTTATTGTTGCATATGCAAACAAAGAAGAAAGGAAAGACAAAGACAACAAGCAAAGCATACACACAATCTTCTTGTGAGTATAGTAGTGTTCGTACGCGAATCATACTTCCTTTGTGCTTCGTTTAAATGTTAAGTAGAGACGAGTCGAAGTCAATAACATCATGCGTATTGTTAAGTATGAATACGACGAGTACTTCCAACTTTGAGTATGAGTAGTATGAGTATGATATTAAAATAAGTATAAGTATCTGAACTTATAAGTATGACTCGTTTTGAATACTCATTGCTGTTCTCTGGTATGAACCACGGTTCCTTTCGTCTAATAAGCCGACACAGTAACTAGTAGACCACGGCGACTTAAAAGAACATATGCATCAAAATAAATACCGATTATTTTTAATTATTTTGTTGGTTAAATCACCAGATTTAATATTAGGAGACTATTTTGAAAGTACACAGATGGTCGTACGTACAGGAATCAATTTAGAGAATATTAGAAAACTAACGGATTTAATTGAAAATTTATATACTTGTAGTACTGAGAAATTACTCGTTATAAACATCAGTATGACAGACAGACACTTATTTGTTGCAATATAATTATGTAATGTACGAATTTTTACAACGAGTAGGATCTTATGTTCGATGTAGTCTTGAGTGAAAATCAAACCCACAACGTTCATTCTAACAGCATAGTCTAATGGACTAGGTGCCCTGGTAACTAGTCTGTATTTTGCTACTCTATTAGCGTGAGGGTTGACCGAAGACTTTGGTTTGCTACACTACACCAAGCATAGGGTCTAAATTACTCAGCTCGTATTAATTATAATATAATTTTTAATTGTATTCCAATTAAAAAAAAAATACAACACTAGGCTACTAGAGTGCCAAATATCAAACTTCGTTAACTAAAATTCATACATATTTGGGCAATTCACACGACTTTGTATCGTGTATGTTGTATTGAATACACTTGGTTGTTTGTGAACGCTCAATGCTATGCGGTATTGTGTATTTCGTATTCCAAATGTATTTTTTTGGCATTCAAACAATTTGATAGCACGAAAGCAACACAACTTTTGAAAAACATATGAAAAAAATGTGTATAAGTGTATCGGATTTTTATATGAAAATTATCAACAACAAGCATACACTGTTGTATAATCTTCCAACAATACATTCAATACAACGATACAACGGCTTGTGTGAATTGCCCAATTGTTAATATAAAAAAGTAGTCTTTAAAAGGAGAGTGAATTCTGATAAATAACTTAAGAAAACTTTCAATATGTATGTAAGTAAATTGTTGAATTATTATTTTAGAAATATACGAAATTTTTTAAAAGATTTGGGCAATTCACACGACTTTGTATCGTGTATGTTGTATTGAATACGCTTGGTTGTTTGTGAACGCTCAGTGCTATGCTGTATTGTGTATTTCGTATTCCAAATGTATTTTTCTGGCATTCAAACAATTTGATAGCATGAAACCAATACAACTTTTAAAAAACATATGAAAAAAATGTGTATAAGTGTATCGAATTTTTACATGAAAATTATCAACAACAAGCATACACTGTTGTATAATCGTCCAACAATACTCTCAATACAACGTTACAACGGCTTGAGTGAATTGCCCAATTGTTATGCATATTGTATCAGATAGTGTTCGAGTATTGTTTAATGCACAGCATGCTGTACATAAGTAAGTAAGAAAGTGTTTATTGGGTAACTAACATTCATGGCAAACACACTTTGTTTACATTGTAAATACGTTTGAAGTTAACACTACGTGAAATAATATTATTATTTATCGACGCATTATAATCAAATAAGAATTCGAAATGCTCACATCAATGATTTTCAACATTGTCTTCAATTATAATTAAATTTACACTTTATCGCAGTTATCACAAAAATCATAACCAAAAGCAATATAAAACTTGGAGTTATTGGTCCGGCTAAAACCATGGCAATGTTATCCATTCAATACTGCTGTCTCAACACTTTTCATTCGGAGATATCACAGTTTATTGAATTTTGTTGCTCTGTTTGTTTATGGATTTATTATTCGAAAAAAGCTTTTTTGTTCATAAGACTTTGTTTTATTTATTGAAAATTTAGTTGAAAAATTATTGATTATTGCTTTGCAATTCATCATTTATTCTTTCCTGTTGTAGTAGATCAATCACCTGATTCGGTGGAAAAATTTAATTACTAAAACAAACTAAATAAATATAAAAAAGAAATATCGATATAAGTAAATATTTAAGTAATTAAGATCTTCAGGTGATTGTTGTTGTAGTATAGGGTCCGCCAAATAACTTTTTTTTTTGAAAATGCATTAAAAAAACTACTGAATATTTTCTCAAATTTCTTTTTTTATTTGAAAGTACAATCCTTCCGGTTAATAATGGAAAGTAATTTCATACAAATGGCTGCCTCGGCTGGCCATGCAGCAGCCTACACGATCGGTCCAATTTTTAAGCACATTATCGATTGTGTGCAGCTGTATTTCACCAATGGCTTCACGAATATTGTCCTTTAAGCGTCAATTGTCTCTGGCTTGTCGGCGTAACACTTATCTTTGACGGCACCCCACAAATAATAGTCCAACGGTGACAAATCGCAGCTCCGAGGTGGCCAAATGACATCAGCTCTGCGGCTGATAATGCGATCTTTAAAAACAGGGCGCAAAACATCGAGTGTAGCTTCGGCTGTGTGGCACGTAGCTCCGTCCTGTTGAAACCAAATGTTGCCAATATCCTCCTCTTCAATTTTTGTGAACAAAAATTCGTTCAACATAGTCCGATAACGATCCTTGCTCATTTCCAAAGAAAAATGGCCCAATTATGCCTCTGGACCAAAATCCGCACCAAACAGTGACTCGTTTTGGGTGCGTTGGCTTTTCAATGTATGCGTGCGGGTTTTCTGTGCCCCAAATGCGACAATTTTGCTTGTTTACATACCCGCCAAAATCAAAATGAGCTTCATCTGAAAAGATGATTTTTTTTGCCAAAATCGGCCCACTTAGCGAAGCGAAAACGCATTGGATGGTCAATTGTTCAAGCGTATACACAACCATATTCGTTCAGCGGAAGGATAAAACTAATCATCTGTCAAATCAGACATGAGCTAAGTGTTACCATTTCACAAAATAAGCACTAGTTGAAAAAAACGTTAGATGGCGGACCCGATATATTGTAACATGCCCTAGGACGATAGCAGATCAATCTATCGTTGCCTAGAAACAATGCGCTCTATGAACATCTACGAATGAGTCCTACTCTTTCCCTTCGTGAAATCTGACTTTACACTTAATTTTATAAATTCGAAAACCATGATGACGCTTCCGTCTTCTACGGAACCTAGTTAGTAAGGGTTGTAGTTAAGGCCTTTACACCTCCTGTAATTATAATTTAATAATAAAATTTGTTAAAAGGGTTTACCAAATAAATCGTCGGTATGTATGTAGGATCAGGGACAAGACGGACAAGAAGTGGACAACCTTACTAACAGACAGAACATAGTAGACTTAGACAATAATAACGATTAACAATAACTAACAGACAGAACATAGTAGACTTAGACAATAATAACGATTAACAATAACTAACAGACAGAACTTAGTAGACTTTGACAATAATAACGATTAATAATAACTAACAAACAGAACCTAGTAGACTTTGACAATAATAACGATTAACAAAATACCAATGACTGACGACTAAACATAGTAGGCTTGGACAAAAATAACGAAATAATAAAACTAACGAATAAACATAAAATATATTTTTGGTTGACGAGAGGATTAGTCTTTAAACTGACGTGAAGAAGAAACAATGTAATTCGAAATAAAAAACATCATTAAATGTTCAATTGTTAATTTCTAAATATTTAATGTAAAACTAATAAAATTTTATAAAATAAATAAAATCGGTTAATTAAAACCTACATTTTTGGGGGCTCAACCATTAAAAGCCAGTGTCCTGATTAAAATCATCCTGATAAAAGTGTCCTGATCAAAAGCGTCCTGATAAAAGTGTCCGGATTTAAAAGTGTCCTGATTAAAAAGTGTCCTGATTTAAAAGTGTCCTGATTTAAAAGTGTCCTGATTAAAAGGTGTCCTGATTTTAAAGTGTCCTGATTTACAAAAATAAAAAACAACAAATAACAAGAGACAGAAAATTGTGTGGAACAATTGGACTAACATGAAAAGATTTTTTTTTGTTGTTGTGACATTTTTTTTTAACTAATAAATAAAAGGACATTGTGTGTGTGTGAAAGACTAAGAAAATACATAAAATACATAAGTCTTCTATAAAGAAATAAAAGATAATAGATAAGTGTCAGCCAAACTCCATAAACAATAAGAAAATTTAAATTATAAAATATTAAAGAAAATAAATAAAAAAAAAACAATTTCAAGAAATTCTTTAAAATTTCAAATAAAACGAAATACAAAAAGAAAAAGCAAAAATAAAAAAGACGTTTTAAAAAATAATTTTAAATATAAAAGTGGAAAACAATAATAACAACATCAACAACAACAATATTAACATCAACAACAATATCAACATCAACAACAACAATATTAACATCAACAACAATATCAACAACAACAAGATTAGTGTATTCTAAGAGAGAGAGAGAGTTGCGAAAGAAACCTGAAAAGACAAAAAATCAACAAGTAAAATCAACACGAGAGAGGGAGAGAGTTACGACAGAAATATGAAAAGAAAGGAATCAACATAGGATGAAAGGAAAAAATTTGCGCGAGAGACCTGAAAAGATAAAAGAGAAAAAAAAAAACAACCCCTAAATGCAGCTAAGAGTGCTGAGTTGCTGTGAATTGGTGTACGTTGAATGCGGTTACATAGAAACAACGAGAGAAGTAATTCGAAGTATTTTTGTTTTGAATGTTTGTTTTGTATTTTTGTTTTGTATTTTTGTTTTGTATGTAATTTGATTTATGAATTTATTTGACAACATTTTGATATTAATACTAGATGTTAATTTGATAAAACATTTTAGAAAACTAATAGAATTTAATTTTTCTTTGTTTTTACATATATTACAAATTAATTGCATTTTTATAATATTATTCATTATTATTACTTTATTATAATTATTATTATTATTTATACTTATACATTATTATTACTTTATTACTGAATTTTTTTTTTTTAATCGGACAAATAAATAATTTGTAAATATGGACGTAAATGAAATTCTTGCTTTGACAGTTGAAGGTTTAAAAGGAAAGTTGACGGAGATAGGACTGCCTACAAACGGACGAAAGGCCGAACTTCGCGATCGGCTCATGGAATATTTTGGCCTGAGTGCACCAAATTCTGACTCGGAGTATATTGATGCCACTCCGCGACCGGTTTCAGTTAGTGAAAGAAATATATTCACGCTACGGGATATTGAGGACTCTTTGACTAGTTTTTGTGGTACGGACAATATTGGAATAGATGAGTGGATTTCTGACTTTGAGGATAATGCTGAGGCAGTAGGGTGGAACAATTTACATAAATTTATCTATGCAAAACAGTTACTGAAAGGGGCGGCACGTATGTTTATACGTAGTCAGAGCGGGATAAAGAATTGGAACTCTCTTAGGGAAGCACTTGTCAGGGAATTTGGAACCAAGCTAGCAGCAATTGAGGTACATCAGATATTGAGAAGTCGAAAGAAGAGGAATAGTGAAAGTTTACGGGAGTACCTTTACACTCTAATGGAAATAGGAAAACCCGTTAAGCTTGATGATGATAGTTTAATTCAATATTTTGCAGATGGGATTCCCGATTCAAAATTCGGTAAGAGTATTTTATATCAAGCTACGAGTGTAGAAGATTTGAAAGACAAAATTAAAATTTATGAGAAAATTCGAAGAACTACTTCACAGGCACCAACCTTCAAAGTATCTTCGGATTTGGGTCAGCCAGATAGAACAAAACCGAATAGTTATTCCAAGGTCAAATGCTATAACTGCGGGGGTGATGATCATTTGGCAAAATTTTGTAAATCAGTGAATTTTAAGTGTTTTAGTTGTGGGAAAACAGGTCATAAATCATATGAATGTAAGATAAAGACTTCGAACCAAATCAAAAAGGAAAACGAGAACAGATCGTGTACAGTAGGAAATTATAATAAAACGGTAAGAAAGGACAAATCCGTTTCGGCGAGTATTTTGAGGCCAAATCGTGTTTTTAAAGAAATTAAATTAGACGATCTTAGAATTTCGGCAATTATCGATTCTGGCAGTGATATTTCGTTAATTAGGTTGGACATGTTTGAAAAATTACAGGGCATTGAAATTCGTAATAGAAAGGAAAGTTTCGTAACAGCCAATGTCGGTGAATTGGTGACTTTAGGACACTTTGATAGGATTGTTAATATAGATGGTTTCGATTTTAAAGTTAAATTTTACATAGCCGAACAATTTCCATATGAGGCGGCAATAGGTAATGATATATTAGATCAGACGGATGTGATATTGACCTCTAATGGTGCAACTTTCAAACGTAGGAATGAACCTACAGGAGTACAAAATAATGATGAAATAGACGATTTTAAGGTATTTTGTTCCACAGTTGTTATTGATAATGATGTTTCATTGAGTTTGTCACATTTACCGAAGGAGATAGCAGGAGAGGTTAACAGGTTAGTAAGGGACTATAATCCGGAGAATCTGGAACCATCTCCTATTAGTATGAAAATAATATTGTCGGATGATATTCCAATATTTCAACGACCACGTCGTCTATCTCATGAGGATCAAGGTGTTGTTGAACAGCAAGTTAGAGATTGGTTAAGTGAGGGTATTATTCGACCGAGTACTTCAGAATACGCGTCACCAATTGTTTTAGTGTCTAAGAAGGATGGCACAAAGAGACTTTGTTGCGATTTCCGAAAATTAAATGAGAAAATTATGAGAGATAACTTCCCAATGGTTTTGATTGATGACGTGTTACATAAATTGGAATCCGCTAAGATTTATTCTACACTTGACTTAAAGAATGGTTTCTTTCATGTACCTGTTGAAGAACAGTCGAAAAAGTTTACGGCATTTGTAACACACAACGGCCAGTACGAGTTCAATTATGTACCTTTTGGAATTTCTAATTCTCCAGCAGTATTTTCTCGGTTTATTTTTTCGATATATAGAGAATTGATTCAGGATGGTACTATAATTGTGTATGTTGACGATATCATAATCCCATCGAAGGACGTTTCGGAGGGAATTGTGAAATTGAGGAAAGTATTAGAGGTAGCTAGAAAACATAACTTACGAATTAAGTGGGAGAAGTGTCAATTTTTAATGAATAGGGTTAATTTTCTAGGATATATAGTTGAAAATTCGACGATAAGACCATCAATAGAGAAGACATCAGCAGTTGAAAATTTTCCAGTTCCAAAGGACAAGAAAGCGCTACAACGTTTCTTGGGCCTCACGTCGTATTTTAGAAGATTTATCTGTGGATATGCTACAATTGCTAGACCTTTATCTGACTTACTTAGAAAGAATAATGATTTTGTAATGGGAGAAGCTCAAATGTTAGCATTTAGGCAACTTAAAGAAAGTTTGATGAATGCACCTGTTTTAAAATTGTATAATCCAAATGCAACTACAGAAGTACATACCGATGCAAGTATGTATGGCTACGGAGGTGTTCTACTTCAGAAGAACGCAGATGATCAACAATTTCATCCCGTGGAATACATGAGTCGTAAGACTACTGATGCACAGCAAAAATATCATTCTTACGAACTCGAAGTTTTAGCAATCATCGAAGCATTAAAGAAGTGGAGAGTATATCTAATGGGTCATAAAATGAAAATAGTGACAGATTGTAATGCTTTTGCGATGACTATAAAGAAGAAGGACGTTCCATTAAGAGTGTCTAGATGGGCCATGTTTTTACAGGAGTTTGATTTTATAATAGAACATAGGTCTGGGAGCAAAATGCGGCACGTTGATGCCTTAAGTAGGTTTTCTTGTTTGTTGTCAGATGACTCGATAAAGCATCGACTCAAACAAGCACAGATGCAGGACAAGTGGGTTAAAGCTATTAGAAATATTCTTGAAAATAGGCATTATGAGGATTTTTATTTAAAACACGACTTAGTTTACAAGGATCCAGATCGGGAACTTATAGTGATTCCAGAAAGTATGGAGGAGGAAATAATTCAGATTGCTCATAGAAAAGGTCATTTTGGTACTAGGAAGACGCGAGATCTTTTAGAAAGAGAAGTTTATATACCCAACATCGTTTCAAAAGTTGATAAAATAGTTCGTAGTTGCATAGAGTGTATAATAACAGAAGCTAAGGCAGGTAAACAGGAAGGACTTCTTACCACTATCGATAAGTCAGATCGACCGTTAAGAACATATCATATCGATCATGTTGGCCCTATGGAGGAAACAAAGAAACGATATAACCACATTCTGGTGGTAGTTGATGCATTTTCTAAATTTGTTTGGTTATATCCAACCAAAAGCACTGGAGCGGAAGAAGTCATAGATAGACTCCAACGTCAATCGACGATTTTTGGAAATCCGGAGAGAATTATATCAGACAGGGGAACAGCTTTCACATCAAATTTGTTTAATAAATTTTGTACAGAACGTAATATACAACACCTTCTTATCACAACGGGTGTTCCTAGGGGAAACGGTCAGGTAGAACGTATTAATAAAATAGTAATAAAATTGCTAACGAAACTGTGTGCAGAAGATCCTCAAAATTGGTACAAGCATGTAGATAAGGTTCAACAATGTATAAATAATACTCCTCCACGTAGTACAAAGTATTCACCGTTTAGGATTCTTACAGGATGTGAAATGAGAACAGACGAAGGAAAGGACATACGAAACATGATTGAGGAATTCACTATAGAAGAGTTAGATGAACAGAGAGATGAAATTCGGAATATAGCCAAGTCGAATATTGTAAAAATTCAGGCAGAAAATAAGAAAACGTCTAATAGGAAGAGAATTCGAGCACCATTGTATAAAGAAAATGAATTAGTGGCTATTAAACGAACTCAATTTGGACCAGGTTTGAAGTTGCGACCGAAGTATTTAGGGCCATATAAGGTGATTCGAATTATGGGACATGATAGGTATGAAGTAGAAAAAGTTGGTGAAGGTGAGGGTCCAAAGAGAACCAATACGGTAGCTGAATATATGAAGAAGTGGAACCCGTCATCCGAGTCGAATGACCGTGCAGGATGGCCGAATGTAGGATCAGGGACAAGACGGACAAGAAGTGGACAACCTTACTAACAGACAGAACATAGTAGACTTAGACAATAATAACGATTAACAATAACTAACAGACAGAACATAGTAGACTTAGACAATAATAACGATTAACAATAACTAACAGACAGAACTTAGTAGACTTTGACAATAATAACGATTAATAATAACTAACAAACAGAACCTAGTAGACTTTGACAATAATAACGATTAACAAAATACCAATGACTGACGACTAAACATAGTAGGCTTGGACAAAAATAACGAAATAATAAAACTAACGAATAAACATAAAATATATTTTTGGTTGACGAGAGGATTAGTCTTTAAACTGACGTGAAGAAGAAACAATGTAATTCGAAATAAAAAACATCATTAAATGTTCAATTGTTAATTTCTAAATATTTAATGTAAAACTAATAAAATTTTATAAAATAAATAAAATCGGTTAATTAAAACCTACATGTATACATTTTTTATAAAAGTTAAGTGTTCTGTTTGGTTACTTCCAAAGAAAAATATGTACAGTGTAACGCGGTGCTGAAATTGCGACAGCCCTCCTACAACGCGGTTTGCATATAACGCTGAGCTCTCTTATAACGCGGTATTTTTACAGCGCGGTTTCCGTTCAACAACATCCCATAAGTTCCTTCCGCACAGCCTATGTCATTAATACAACCGTTGGACCAAGGAGCCATTCAAACTTTAAAAATATACTACACACGCCAACTTTTCCAAACCATTTTCGACAGATTTTTTTTTTTTTTAATGAAACCAGCACTCAGGGGATGGCCCCTACTCATGCAGTGCATTGTGCAGGTTTTTTAGGAAAGGTGGAAAGGGGGAAGATGCGAACGGCAAGGAAACGAGTTGCTGCTAGGTGACTATAAAATGGCCAGTGCTATACCTTCACCATGAGACAGATTAGAGAATTGTGAAAATAAAACTCTTACTCAAGTGTGGAAAGAATTTTCTATTTTAGATTGTGTTAGAACCTTGTCATCAGCTTGCGCGGAAATTAAACCATCAACGCTTAATGCGTGTTGGAAAGCTCTTTTTCCTCAAATGGTTCAAGCAATACAAGATGATTCTACAATTTCACTCCCAGTTACAGAAAAATTAAACATTGCTTCACGTTTAAGCGATGAAGAATCAGGATTTAAACCTTAGATGAGGAAGAACTTAATTGATGCACCCACCTCAAATGCATTGGTAAGCGAAAATAAGGAAAATGAATGGGTCCCTAATCTCGATTTATAAGATGTGAAAAAAGGAGCTAAATTTGACTAAAGAATTAGAACTTCATTTCAATGAAACTGATCGTTCAACGGTGCGCAGCGCAAAGTTTAAAAGAGAGCTAAGAAATTGCTTAACTTCCTATAGAGAAGTTTTAGTGGAGTGGAGAAAAAAAAATCTACAATCGAAAAACAATGTGAAGATGAACCAAGTGAGGAATACATTTTGCCTAATAAAAGAAGTCGAGTTAGGCAACTCATATCTGACAGTGAGGATGAATGTTGAAAAATTACATAATTTTACAAGACTTTCTTATTTTTGTTGGAAACCAGTCTATTAGTTTAGTTTTTATTTCCTTTTTTTTTATCAATCCTTATATAAACTCTTGAATTCAATAAAAATAATTTATAATTTATCTTGCCTTTTGTATTTCTTGGTCTCCATATAACGCGATACGAATGATGTGATTTGTACTAGTTCTGAGTTTCTTATAGCTCGGTTTCCATACAACGCGGTAGACGGCTTCAATAGAGCGCGCTACGAATTAGACTGGTTTGTACGGTGAAATCCGAGTTTCTTATAGCGCGGTTTCCACATAACGCGGTACACACTCACCGCGTTATAGGAGGGTTGACTGTAATACATTGGGACTACAAAATTTATGAAAGATCTCTCTAAACAGCGGAAAAGCAAAAAGGAAAGACCACTATAACTATATTTAGAAGTCCCTAGCAGATACTGATTGAATGACAGGAGTTGCACTGGATTAGGAAAAGTAATTTTAAGTAATAAAACGAACCGCCCTTTAGAGAGTAACATCATTTCGAATCATGAATCCAAATTAGTCCGATGAAGATCTGATAGCTAAATGTGCATTGCCACATTAATGAACAGGATCAGCAGGATACTGGTTAAATATAAACGAATACATACTTACATACATAATTGGCCATTACAATGCTTTAGACAGGATTGCGACCTACTTAGTTTCTCACACCACTCATGTTGTGTGCGTTAATTTTATACATGAGTGGCGGGACCTACAGTTTAAAGTCGACTCCGAACGACAGATTTTCTGAGAAACTTTTCATGGCAATTTTATTTACTCTCAGGGCCATTATTACAACTTGCCGTTAACTAAAGGGAGGATTTTAACGGGCAGATAAATTGTTTTTCATTATTATAAGTGGACAATACGGCAGAAGTGAGCGTTAAGCTAAAGGTAGGGTCATCCTACCGGTAACTTTTAAAGTTAAGTTTATGTTTTAACTTTGCTTTATTATATGTATATTATTTTCAATATGGCAACTTCAAATACCGGGTAATCCATTTCGTGTTTTCAAAAGTAAACGTAAATAAAACACATATAAAATATTTTTTTTCATGATATTTCTTTTTTATTGTAAAGTTTGAACGTTGACATTATGTGTGAAACACTACATCATTTAAATGACCTCCACGCGAAGTGTTGCAAGAGCATTGATTCTTTTGAGATAACTTTTTCGACCACTTTTTGACACATATTGGGCGGTATCTCAGCCATAACTTGACGAATGTTGGTTTTTAAGTGCTCAAGAGTTGAAGGTTTATCTGCATAAACACGGTCTTTCGCGTAGCCCCACAAAAAAAAAAGTCTAATGGTGTCAAATCGCATGATCTTGGTGGCCAGTTTATATCGCCACGACAAGAAATTACGCGGCCAGGAAATGTCTCTTGCAATAAAGCCATATTCGCTCGAGTTGTGTGGCATGTGGCACCGTCTTGTTGAAACCTCATATTCTCCAAGTCGTATTCTTCAATAGCAGGCAAAAAAAAGTCGGTTATCATATGACCATAACGCTCCGAATTGACGGTGACAGTCGTTCCATCGTCGTTTTCGAAGAAGTAAGGTCCAATTACACCTACGGACCAAAGAGCGCACCAAACAGTGACTTTTTCTGGATGTAGTGGCCTCTCTTCAATTACTTGAGGATTCTCAGAATCCCAAATACGACAATTTTGTTTATTAACATACCCAACGAGTGTGAAATGTGCTTCATCGCTGAAGAAAATTTTGTTCGAAAAATTGCCGATACGCACGATACGTGGCTGTGGCAGAATCACCATTTTTGTAGTAGATTTTGATAATTTTTATACGTTGTGTGATAGTTAAGCGATACATTTTCGTCAATGTCAGATTTTCAACTGAAAAGAAAAAAAATTGGTTTCACAACTTAGTTTGACAGATGTCGAATTCCAGTCCCACGAAATTGATAGCCCTTTGTAAACAAAATGAGTATATATGTACAACAAAAAAACGAAACCTGTCGTTGCCACTTCGTTTAAAAAAAACTTGTTTAATTGAGCAGTGTTATCGACATTGCTCCGCGACTAGGGTTGCCAGATTTCGATTCGCAAAAAGCTGGACATTGGGTTTTAAAAAGCTGGACAAAACTAAAAAAGCTGGACATAAAAAAATACTGAGAAAATGTTAATTTTGGTTTTGTGTAAATAATTTTTATTAAAATATCCATTGTTATCAATATATATACATATGTATTATTATTTAAAAATATTACAATTAAATACATTCATTGCATTCTTTAAAATTTAAGAAATTGACTATCGCTCGCAATAATATTTATTATGACATCATTTATTATGTTCAAGTGTTGAGACATGTTGTCAGTGAAGATGGAAGAGGGAAATCATAACTTATGGTGTTTTCTTTTCTACAAAGAAAATGTCACCCTCTTACAAGGTGCATTAAAAAAATTGCTGACCATCCCTGTTATAATGTAATTTTTTATTTGAGAAGAACATAACACAAATATTAAAAAAGGGTATGCCCTGTGTTTACCACTTATTAAGAAAATGAATGAGGAAAGTGCAATTTGTTCAAAAGCAGTTCAAAGTAAATAATAATATTTAAAATTAATTAAAAAAAAGTGCTTTGTACGTATTAAATGTTTTATATTTATTAACGTTAAGGTTTTAGATTTAAAAATATGTTGTATTTTTTGATTTGTTTTCAATAAAATATGTAAATTTGAAAAAAGGTGTTGCCAGATAGCTAAATTTTCGACTTCAATTTTTGAGCGCTGTTTTTTATAACCAAAAATAATTTTTTAACACTGTTCTAACACTGAATGCATTTTTTTTTAAATTACTGACCATGTATCTTTAATAATGTAATTTTTCCTTAAGGTTACTCCACAAAACAATGAAAAAATTAACTTCAAAATTGGATAAAGATACCATGCGGCTTTTTTTAAATTTCATCTGGTAGCCCTATAAATAAAGAAAAGTCATCTGCTTTACAGGGCATTATCAGCACTCTCGATTTGTACAGGGCATAAAATGCAATGCCCTCCACCATTGGCAAGTGCGAATTATTTAGAATAAAACATACCACCCTTTTTGAGGGCGAAACATTTTTAAGAAACAAACACAAAATTGCATTTTGCACATGCACAATGCACATTTTTTTGGTAGAAAAGAAAACACCATTAGTTGTATAACAAATGTACAATCAGTGTTGGCTAACATGATTTGACAAAGATAACATGAAAATTATTGCCCAAGTTATGCAGTGTACTAAAAAAATTTCTATTTAGCTGGACAAATTAAATTTTAGCTTGAAACTGGACAAGCATCAAAGAAGCTGGACAATCCAGCCAAGTCCAGCCAGGCTGGCAACCCTATCCGCGACTGCCATATTTTTTAAAAAAGTTAACTTTAGCTAAAGGTACCTTTAACTAAATCCAAGTTTAACGGCAGGTTGTAATAATGGCTCTCAGAGTTTTTGCCAGAAATCTGCTGAGAGGAGGTCACCGAAGAAATATTTTTTTTTTCATATTTCGTTTTGATGTCTGACCTGGGGTTTGAACCGTGGCTTTTCGTCTAATAAGCCGACACACTACCTACTGGACTACTGCGACTATACAGGTCTCCCTCGTATAACGCAGTACTTCTATAACGAATAGTTTCATTACAACGCGAAATTGAAAATGGCAATGCTTTTTATTTTTGCCTTACACAGTTTGTCATGCATTCCTGGGAATTAAAATTTTGGTTTCAAAACATAAATGATGAATTAAAAAAATATCATTACAGTTAGAACTCTTATTGGAACATAACCCTCAAATTTATATGAAAGCTAAATCTTCTATAACGCGAATTACTTTACGCGGAATTTTCCTGGAACGTAACCACCGCGTTATACGAGGGACACCTGTACATATAAACGAATATTCTTTAGTAATATATGAAAAGAATAGTCGAATCCTTTACATAGAATTCATTCATTCAAAAATTAAGTCTTGTGCACAATTTAGTATCGAAACACTCTTCATCACTTTACTAATACTGGGTTCAGACATGCACCTTTATTGCGTAAATCGCAATAAACGGCATTATTGATCTCAATATTTCATATAAAATTTCAATTAATTATTGGCCAATAAATTCATAAATTGTTATAATATTGATAAAAAACTTTAAATACAACACTGTCATAAGTACGTTCAGTGAGCAGAACGCTTTCTATTAATATTTGACAACTCAAATGTAAACAACGACAAACAAAAAATGGAAGGTCAGCAGAAATGTTTGTATTTTATATTGAGTTTCATATCCAATTTTTCTTTCTCATCCTTCTGAGAAAAGCCACTTTGGAGTCAAAAGTAGTTCCTATTAACCGCAACAGCTCGGCGTTTCGGTTAATCATTAGCAATACCTTTTTAAATGTTAAATTGTTTTCCATTTTTTCAAAAAATTTTTTTGGCACTAATTTTCGCGATTAAATTAAAAGCAATGTTATTGAAGCAATCAGCTGTTTTGTTTACCAGCTGTCAAATAAATTTTCGTATATTATATGTCTGAACGCTAAAAATATTGTTCTCAATAAACCGAATATTTATTTAATAAAAGTGCATGTCTGAACATAGTATAAGGGAACACTTATTATTTGTTTTTTTATTTTTGGATTTTAAACCTTTTCCAGATAGTAAAAGAGTAATTTTTTTTTTCTGTGCACTGCAAACAATTTTTATAACAATATTTTAAATTTCTTTCTTTTCAGAGTATAGATGAACGATATGACGCTAAAAATATCAGTTGAAATGGGATATTGAATATGTACATATTTTATATGTAATTGTCACCAGTTTAGTAAAACTTCTAAACAAACTAATGCTATGTAGGCGAATAAACTTAAATCAGTATGTACTTGTAATTTCAAATAATTGAAAAGTAACACAATAAAAATTTAGTGATGAAGTTTAAAAAATTTTCAAATAAATAAATTTTGATCAATAAAAAGCAGTGGGAGTTAATGTAATCGATTCAAATTGTTAAAATCAAAAAAAAAGCAACTTATTAATTAAAAATTGTGCACTCCATCCACATTGTATTTGGATAACTTTAAATGTAAATAAAATATAAATAAATACATATTTAAATTTCTAATGGGCATTAAAATTTGCTTCTTAATGTTATAAATGAAAATTATAATAGCCGATGTAGAAAAAAAAAAAAAGTATTAATTTAATTTAAAAAAAATATTAATTGATATTAAACATAAAATTTATACACAAATATTGTCATGGATCTACTGCAATCACCTTCACATAACAATAATATGTGCGGGTCATTAACGTCTATGACTTTAGCATTGGAGTCACCAACGTCCATAACAAATAACCAGACGGCAACAACAACGTCAGCTACAATAGAAACAACAAATTCGATATCGGCAACAGTTGCTCATAATAATGATATTATGACCTCTGAAAGCCCAAGAACATCGCCTACAAACTCAATTGTTAATCACCATCATCAGAAATCCCAATCCCTTCATCATCACCACAACAATCACACTCAAAATCTAGTCACGCAAAAATCGAATCAGGTAAGTTTTTTATTTTTTTGTATTTTCCTTTCGTTTCTTTCGTTTTGTTTTATTTTCATTTAGCCAACGTAACTACCGTATTTTCATTCTCATTGTGTTAGGGGAGAAGAACAATTGAATTACTTAACACATTCGTCAAGTATGTAATCAAATAAAATTTATAATAATTATGACTATTGGGAATTAAACGATTGAAATTGTAATACGTACTCACACGACTACATACTTAAAACGTTTAATAAGCACAATGCATGTCAGTTACACCATGTTTGTACACCATTTGTGTAAATGATATTTTTTACGAATCATGAAAGTTGTAATGCAAATAAAAAGAGTGTAATTTTTAAAATAAATATTTTTTCTTCAAGGTATTAGTGTATTTCCTATGGGGCTTTTTTGGACTTTTTTTTTTAAATAAATTTATTTAAAAACAAATTAATATTTTTATCAGGTATGTGATGAAAATCGATTCGTTTTCAAGTAAAATCGAATTTGGAAAACGAACGTTCTGTTATAAGATGTGATGAAATCCGAACGGTTTTAGTTTCCATTTTTTGTTTTATTCTAAACCGTCTCATGTAAAATAACAAACTTTTTAGTAAAAAAAAAAATTATTTTTTAATTTGTAAAGCGTAACAAAGGCATTTGTTTTATCAACCTCAATTTTTATAATCAACAATTCTAATCGTTTTGAAAATATTGAACGAAAAACGTTAAGGGATGCATCAAACCCGGATCTAGTCATGATTGGAATCTCAGTTTAGCACGAGACGTTTATAGTAGGAATTTTTAAAATGGTGGTCGTGGTTCATGGCTCTTAGCTGATTCCGGATATGCGTTAGAGCCTTTCGTACTAGTTCCATTTAGAAACCCAAGTGCGGGATCAGCTCAACATATATTTAATAAAACCCATGCATCAGCTAGAAATCTTATTGAAAGAACAATCGGTGTTCTCTAAAGCAGATTCCGTTGCATGTCTGGCGCTTTATGGTATAAACCGCAGAAAATTGTTAAAATAATAAATACCTATATGCTGCGCACTTCACAATATGTGTAACTTTTACAAATTAGACCACAATTTTGATACTACGACTACTCCACTTGAAGAACCTGATCCTAGTGAAATCAAACTAGACTTAAGTAATCCAACAAATACTGAGGCAAGCAGAAACCGGGATGCAATTGCAGAAAGCCTATTTTTAAATAATTTTATATAGTAAATAAATGAGAAATATAAATAAATAATTACATTTTCGCTTCAATATTTTGATCAAACAATTTTTTTATTATTAAAACAGAAAAATTTTAGCAAATCGTATACAAATGGTTGCTCGATTTAAAAACGAAAATCAAACTAAATTTTCGTTTTCTATCACATTCTTATTTTTTGAAATTTTTATAGAACAAAATGAAAAATGAAATCGAATTCGGTTTAAGAACAAAACCAAAACGAAACAGAAATAAGCGGTGCCATCACAACTATTTGCGATTTTATAGCCTTTTTTGATCGAAATCGTTTTTCATCACATACCTGTATATGTATGAGGACAGTTGATTGTTTACAATTTTTTTTTCAATTATGCTGATGTCCAGATGACGGCACAAAGAGAACATGATAAAAATGTGAGTGTTTTTGTGAGAGGCATCTGTTAACCCAGAGGAAAATTGTTCGTAATATTTTCAAGTGTAACCTAATAATATGCATATGTAGTGGAAAATATAAAAAAAAAATTACAGCGCCAAATCCCAAAAGACTACGTATTTAACTTGACAAATATTACGAGTAGAGAAAAAACGATTCATTGCTGATCTCTGGTCAGGATTACGACCTAGCTTCTCACACCACTTATGTTTTGTGCGTTAATTTTATACATGAGTGGCGGAACCAAAAGTTTAAAGTCGACTTCGAACGACATATTTTTGAGAAGCTCTTCATGGCAATTTTATTTACTCTCGAGAGTTTTTGCCAGAAATCTACTGAGCGGAAGTCGCCGAAGAAATATTTGATTTGAACTCGGGCCTTCAGTCTAATAAGCCAACACACTACCTACTAGACTACGGCGACTTCAATATATTTATATTGAGATTAAATAAATATATTACAATGTATATTGTAATGTATTCATGTATGTATTCAATCATATGTAGAATTAAAAATTAAAAGCAAACAAAAATAAATAGAAACATAATTTAGATTAGTATTACAAAGTGAACTTCACAAAACTAAAACCATAATATGCAGAGTATGCAATTTCAAGTGACTTGTGTTGATTAATATGGGTCACTAGAAATGCATTACAAATAAATTTGATACATATTACTATTGATATATGTAATTGTGGGTCTCAAAAATATTAACTTTTACGAATAAAATGCACTTTATTATTTATTTATTATAATTTATATATAATTGAGATTTTATTCGATTATAAGTTCGGTATGTGTTGCTTGGATGAAAGCTTAAATCAGAAATTATGGGGCGATTTTAAAAGGAATTTAAAATGACAAGAAATTCAAGGAAAAAGAAATTAAAAAATGATTTAAATAATTGACATTTTACAATAAAAAAAGTTGCCATATTATTTTCAGGTTTTAAATTTATTGAGAGCGTTATTTCCAACATTAACAAATAATAGATTAGGGGAAATGAAAAGTAGAGGAAATAGTTTAAGATTATTATAAGCAGACGTCGGCACAAAGAGAACATGATAAAAATTTGAGTGTATTTGTAAGAAGCATGTGTTAACCCAGAGAAATATTGTTAGTAAAATTTTCAAGTGTAACCTAATATTTTCAACTGTAACTTAATAATATGTATATCTAGTGGAAAATATACATAGAAAAAATGTGCAGCGCCAAATCCCTAAAAACAGCGTATTTAACTTGATAAATATTCTTCAAAAAACGAGATCATTTCTCATTGTTATTAGTGAATCTCATTGAATATCAGTAAATCCTACCGAAATATTTTTTTGGGTGTATAATTGAAACTGAAAAAAGCGACATGAACCTTAGGGTGTCCCGAAAAAGTTTTTTTTAGATTTCCCTAAAGCAAGACCTCCTAAAATTTGCGTAATTTATTGTAGATTACCAAAATGATTTTAAAAATAAAATGAAACTATATCTTCAGGGTTCTACCAATCTTCAAAGTTTTGAAAAGCAGATATTTTCATGATTACATTTCGCTATCCTTAATTTCGACACCTAAACAACTAAATATGCCACGACTATGTATAACAACAACACTTTACTGGCGACTACGGATTTGCTAGACACAGTGGAGTTCGTTTATAACGTACACCGTTTATAACGAATTTTTTATAAAAAAAAAATCGGGAAAAAAATTTTTTCCGGAGCCAAAACATTCACTTTCCGATAGCGGAAGCATCTCCCACTAACACACTTTCGACAGATACACCTTCGACTTCAACGACGAATCGGAATACATTGCCGTTGCCAACAGTTGGTAAGGTTTGTGATAGATACGGTTTATCGAATCGTTCTGCTGTTTCTGTTGCTTCTTAATTTCTACCGAAAATTTAACTGTGGTAATTGATAAAAACAAAATGCACAGAGCTGTATCTAAAGTCCGGAAAGAAAATTCAAAAAAGATTGGAGGTATTGTTATTAAATGCATTTACTTTGATGGACGAAAAGACAAGACTCTGATAAGTGAGAAAATAGGAGATCGTTGCCATCGCAAAGAAATTTTAGCAGAATCTGAATCAGTTTATTTGGGTAACACAACGCCAAGTCGTGGCACTGCAAAGGGCATTCTAACTTCGATCACAACTTTATTAGAAGATAAAGGTTGGAATTTAGATGACGTGATTTGCATTGGATGTGACGCAACTGCAACTAATACCGGTTGGAAGGATGGCGTTATTCAATATTTGGAGCAGTATTTGAAGTCGCAGTAGTCTAGTAGGTACTGTGTTGGCTTATTAGACGTAAAGCCAGGGTTCGAGCCCCAGGCCAGACATCAAAACAAAATACAAAAAGTATTTCTTCGGCGATTTCCTCTCAGCAGATTTCTGGCAAAAACTCTGAGAGTAAATAAAATTGCAATGAAAAGCTTCTCAAAAAACTGTCGTTCGGAGTCGACTTTAAACTGTAGGTCCCGCCACTTATGTATAAAATTAACACACACAACATAAGTGGTGTGAGAAACTAGGTCAATAACCCTGACTGAAGGGTTGTAATGACCAATTATGTATTTAAAGAGACCGCTACAATGGTGTGTTTGTATGCTCCATGCCAATGAGTTACCCCTTCGTCATTTACTCTTGACTTTAGATGGTTGCACTTCGGGACCTAGAGAATATTGTGGACTTATTGGAAACCAATTAGCTACTTGTGATAATGAATCAACGGTGTCTTTTTGTGCGGTGGCTGGTAATTTGCCTGACTTGTTGAAAAATGTGGTCGATCAATTAAATACGGATCATTTTCTTTATGAGATATGTAAAGCTGTACAAACTGGTTATTGTAGTCCTGAGCTGGCAAACCGTAATCCTGGAAAAATTGCGCACTCGAGATGGCTTACCTTTGCTAATCGTCTACTCAGAGTTTACGTAGGTATCCTTATCATACAAAAAGAAGGAGCCCGGAAAATCTACTTGTCAATATGCTGTTTGATGATAAAGACCATATTCGGGAGCTGACATTGCAAAGAATAATCAAAGCTAGAGAAGCTGAAAGTAGCACTAAATATAGAATATTTAAACCACCAAAAATTAACTTCTTTGCTGGACATTACACCGAAATTATTATATGGCACGAGTGTAGGGTTACAGCACCGCCGGTTCTTCGGCATATTTTTAATGAGGACCTTCAAATCATGGCAAAAGATAATTGGAAATTGATGACTTTCCTTGTCACAAACAAACTGTCGAAAGATGTGTTAAACTGGTAACTGAAGCCTCTCAATGTGTAACTAACGCTGTTTCTGGAGATGGCCTTATTAGAACCAGGTTGAAATCACGAGCAGAAATACTAAAATTTGGTCAAAAAATATGTTTAAATTTTAAGTTTTGGTCATTTATTATAAGTTTTATTTTCTTGTACATTAATTGCAATTATAAAATATATTAATAAAATATATTTGTATCTCGTTTTTTTTTTAAGCATAGGGTTTAGGTTTGTAAAAACGTTTTCAAAAGTAGAGTTCTCAAGATGGCATGTAATTTGATTTTTATTACTCTTACCGTAATCTGCGTAAAATTACGCAAATTTTGATACCTCTTACGAAAATGTAGCTCAAAAAACTACTTTTGTCATTCAAGGACGGGACAGCCTAATGAAACTTCTTCGTTAGAAGCTGACAAGCAACTGAATACATTTTTACGCTATTTTTAACGAACATTATTGATGTTCGTGTCCTATGTATGTAAAAAGCCGATGATGTTGGGCCCCCGGTGGATAATGGAGCCGTCGTTTGATTATAAGAAACATAGAATAAGAATAATATATAAGCCGCAGATCTTTGAAATAAAAATCAGAATCAATTCAGACTTTGACCTGTTTTATTCTCAACAACTTCGGCAATCGACTTTGCCATAAGATAAAGACAATTCTGAGGCTTTTCAAATAAATTAGAATTCTATAGGTTCATAATTAAAAACTACACCTACACAAACTAAAGGACACTTTTATTACATGGTGTATTACAATATATTAAAATAAATAAATTTAAATCATAAAAGAAAGTTATTTACAAATAATTTTCAATTCAATATGTACATTGTACATATCTGTTAAACTCTTGGAGGGAATATCAAAATATTTATGTTATTTGAGCATTGAACATCAGACATTGACGCATCATACCATGTAATTTTTTGATGGGGTATGTACTGGTGTTAAGTATATCAAATGCTAATTTCATCAAAATCTTTATTGAAGATTTATGTAAAATAAACATGTACTAGTCATAACTTTTATGATTCAATTATCAAATAATCACAATGTGTCCAAATCAAATATTTAACAATGCCGAAAAAAGATTGCCACGAATAAAGCAAAAAAAAAAAAAAATGCCAATTTTCTTACAGTAACACGGTAAAAAGTAGAAAAAGATTGTTTTAATAAATTTGTTTTCGCCCTTTTTTCATGGCCTTTTTGTGTGTAGTGAATGGCAAATTTAGAGGGTTGGTGGATAAAAAAGAAACCAAAAAAAATAAATCGTTAAGAGAACGTTGGTAAATGTATGTATGTATGATGGTGTGTAAAATAACAAATCCTAGAGAGATATTTTTTGTTTTTCTTATGAACGTGTTTGAATCTTGTATCTCGTAGTTAACAATTTCATTCTTTTCTGATTTTTTTCCTGTTTTTTCTGTTTTTTTTTGTTCTTTTCTGTTCTGTTTTCATGTAGTTTTTTGTTGTTAATACACAACAATACATTTGATGTCATTGTCGTTAAACTAAAGTGGAGTAGAGAGTAATTTGTAGAATAAAACAATTGCTCCCTAGAGAGATTTACTAAATAACAACAGTATGCACATTAAGATTCTATTGCTTTCTTCCCAACTGTCGAGTTATCGTTACGATTGCCGCTGCTGTTAAAAAAAAAAGGCGAAAAGAAGAATTGCTTAAATGTTAGGTTTCTCGTGCGAGGGTTGGCTGGAGGTTTGTCATTTATTTTCTTAACGTGAACTCTTAACTCTCTGTCTGTGAACGCTTCAATAGTTGCAATTTTTAAACAAAGTTTTTGGGTTTTTACTCTAGCGATTGTTTTTTTATGGCATAAAATAAATAAAAAAAAAAAACAATATCAACATTTCCAATGTAATTTATAACTGGTAGATAATTGAGAACGTGCGAAGATTATCGATATTGGCTAAATTTGTTAAGTAAACAACATATTCTACCTTTGGAGACTTTGAGAAACTTTTACGCTTATCTTGTGGTATTTCAAAAAAAAAAAAAAAAAAAAAAAAAAAAAAAAAAACAAACGAAATGATTTTCCGGAACTAAATGTTCTGCTTATAATTAAAAATATTAAAGATTTCTAATATTCTAGTACCTACCCAATGGATTGGGAGAAGGAAAATAATCTGTTATAAGGGCCATTATTACAACTTCCCGTTAAAGTTGGGGTTAGTTAAAGGTACCTTTAGCTAAAGTGAACGGCAAAGTTACCTTTAACTTATTTTCGTTATTACAACTTACAGATAAAATAAAATTAAAATATGGCAGTGCCGGAGCAAAGTCGATAAAACTGCTCAATTAAACAAGTTTTTTTTTAACGCAGTGGCAACAGCGGACTTCGTTTTTTTGTTGTATATGCTCATTTTGTTTAAATTTGAAGCTGCCATATCGAAAATAGTATATGATATGGCAAGTTCAAACATAAAGTAACCTTTAAATGTTAAAGGTAGGATGATCTTCCCTTTAGCTTAACGATCACTTCTATCTTATTGGGTACTCATAATAATGAAAAACAATTTATCTGCCCGTTAAAATCCTCCCTTTAGTTAACGGCAAGTTGTAATAATGGCCCTAAATGTTTTTTATTGTCAACATCATTGCATATTCGTGATATTTTTGAGCAATGGGGTGCAGCTTAAGAAAAATAATACAACAAATGTGTTGCATCATATTGAACAATTTGTGGAAAGTCGTATTCAAAGATTTCTAACAGATATAGAGAAGGACAAAATTAGTAATACAGACGAACTTCTCTATAGTGAACTTCTATACAATGAAGCCCTCCCTATTATGAATTGATTTCAAACACACAACTTTTTCCGTTCCAATTTCATTGTTTTTGATCTCCTTATAATGAATTTCCATACAATGAAGTTTTCTATACAATGAAGCAATTTTGAACACGTGTAATATTTGACTCACATGCGTTTTTGTCTCCATATAATGAATTTTTCAAACAATTTTCTGTTACGCATACTAACAATTCTGTGTACCGAGAAAGATGCCACATATAATGAGGGGATTCCCAAAAGAGGAAAATAAGAACAAAAAAAAAAGAAGAAAGCCACATCAATAACAATTTTGACATCAGTTGCCGGTGTTCAGTGACCGGAAATGATGCAGCGAAGTAGCATTTCTCTTGAAAAAAAAATTATTAATTAATTAATTAATTTTTATATAATGGTTTTGTTATTTGGTATTATGTACAAGGTTTTGATGTGGAAGAAAAATGGAAAAGTGTAACCCAAACTAATATGCCTAATTATTTTAAATAAAAAGTGAGGGAAAAATATAATTTCTGTATAATGAAGTTTCTATATAATGAAGTGATTTTCTGGTCCCGTCAAGATTCATTATAGGGAAGTTCGACTGTAATTGGACAAAATATAGACGCGGAAAAAGTAGGTTTAAAACTGAGTTGAGTACCTGGCTAGATAATGAGCTATTTTGTAAAGATATTTGTGATGAAATTTTTTCTACATCATCGATTTTTTATATTTAAACATAAATAAATTCAATTAGGAACCAACTACAAGTAGCGGTAAGGGTCGACCATCAGTTTGCTATGAAGATGCATCAGAGCGAACAAAAATAAGACGAATCGAAGAGCTTGTTGCGTCCACTTCTGCTGATGCTCTTACTAAAGCAGCAGGAAAAGTATACAAGTGCAAAAGAGATCAAATATCAGTAGAAAGAGCTATAGCCTTATACATTGATATGGATCTCTCAGTCAAACAATACAACATGATGAGAAAGGTTGTAAAATCAATTCACGAGGATTGTTTTCCTTCCTATTATTTAATTGCAGAAGCTAAAAAAAAAATCATCCCTGATGGTCTTCATATATCAGAAACTTCTGCAGAGATTCCTTTGCAAAAAATTTTAGATAAAACAGCTGAAAGTATATTAAATAATTTCGAAGTTGATACACAGAATGATCTATTCCTAGAATGTAAATAGGGTTTTGATGGAAGTAGCGGACATAGTGCCTGTAAGGACATTCCGTAAAAAATTAAATTTTAATGAGTTAGTAAAACATTTAAATTATAATTTGCAATTCGAAAAAAGTATATATTAAATTTTTTATGTCTTTTTGATACTTTTTTGAAAAAAGACATTTTTAAGGTAGGCGTATCCTTGCTCCAAATTGGAGAAAGCGTTAAGCATGTTAAAACTAATAAGTGTACCAAATTTTATTAACATATCTTTTTTTCCTCCAAGTTATAGCAATTTTTAATTTCAGGATAAATGGGAGGGACACGAATTCTTTTGGCTATAAATGACCAAATTTTAGGCATTTACCAATTTTAGGCATGACCAAATTTTAGTTTTACCAATTAATATAGGTGTGCCAAATTTCATTACTCTACTATTACTCCTTCTATTTTTGGCCACTCGTTATATGAAATCGCGACAGTGTGCAACGTAGGTCAAAATAGCAACCACTTGAGATGAAGGAGGAACCAAGATAAACAATGGTTTTAACCAATATGTGCAAATTTTCTTCAAATGTTTTGTGGCTATACTTATATCGTAATAAATTCCCTCAAAACCTTATTTATAAAACAGTTCCTACAGTGAGCGTCAAAAGAAAGTGTACATAAAAAAACTATACATTATTAAATTATTGTTATTTGTATTTTAAAATTGTTACATTGCCAGTTTTTAAAATTGAAACATATAAAAAAAATTACAAATTCGAAATATTGTCAAATTTTTTCGGGCACTCTCCTTACAAGTGGTAAAAGTTGAGTTTGTCGATTGTTAGAATTTTATCCATATTGTACACTTTCTTTTGCTGCTTTCTGTATATTCTTCAATCCAATTGGCATGACAAATATGGTGTATTTAATTAAGTGCTCAAATGTTAGTATCCGATGAACACTATCGTTCCGAAAATAATCAAAGCAATCCTCAATTAACCATAATTGTTCTTCATTCTCGTGCCACCAATCTTCCTTCTAAGTAGGTTAGGTCAGAGGACGTGTACTTGTCAACTGTGACAAGTACAGTACTCGGAGGTTGAATTGACCCATTGTACAACGTCCTAGCCGCTCACACCACTCGTGTTGTGTGCATTAATTTTATACATGTGTGGCGGGACCTACAGATTAAAGTCGACTCCGAACGACAGATTTTTGAGTAGCTTTTTGCCAGAAATCTGCTGAAAGGAAGTCGCCGAAGAAATATTTTCATATCTTCGTTTTGATGTCTGGCCTGGGATTTGAACTAGGGCCTTTCGTCTAATAAGCCAACACACTACCTACTAGACTACAGCGACTGTCAAAAGTAAGTAACATGATTGTAGGACCATAGGGATGGTCACGCGAGCCCATTATACCCTGTTGTAACAACTCGTCAATTTTACTCTTAACTGCAGGGCTACAATATACTGGGTACGTCATTCAATAGATTGATCCTCATACAATACTCACCTACTGGTTCTGACGTGCATGATGTCCCGTTGACGTAGTTCTCCTCAAATACTGCCCTCAAAGCAGAAATTCTGCTCGGTCAACGCCAATGTGATTCCCTATCCTCATCACACAAATTATCTGCAATATTTGCTCTCAACTGTAATATCAAAATCACTGACCTCACAATTAGACTCTCCGTATTCAGAAACAATTATCTCATTGCCGACATAAATATTTCAAAATCGTAAAACACTCCACAATTCACAACATTCAGTTAGAATCCATACTACCATCTAGGGCCATCCTATATAAATACAAAGTCATAAGCCCACTGCTTAACTTCCTTTGTGGCTTTATATTCATATTTTATTTCTATTCATTATCAGCACAAATATAAATTTAATTTACAAAATAGGTCGCGTCCAATTAGAAATGGTAGTACCTCCACACCGTCTGGTGCAATCATAAATTAGTGGCACACTCTCCTCCCTTTGAAAGCTAGCTCGCATTTAACACAGCCCCTCTCACTAACTCTTCCATTCCCTACATATCTGAATGGCGTTATCCTTCTAGCGTAGATATTCCTAAATGGCACCAACGATTCCCCCACACAGCTAATTGGGTTGCCAGAATCAAACAAGGAAAAGAAATTCATTAGATCAGTGAGCTTACCGCTCACTCTTCATTAAAGCCGTTCTTCTGATGAAAATTTTCCATTTCAGCGGAGACTAAGCATGAGTTGACAAGACGCTTCGATTTGGAACATGCCAATTTGGTAATGGCCAAATTGTAAACAAATGTAGGTTGCAGACTTCAGCGACAATATTACCGGTCCCCGGATTTGTACTAGACGGTTCCACAATCGGACGCCCAATTGTCGCAGCTGTCATCTTCGAGTTCGTCTACGCTCTTATGAGTCCATACTATAAATTAAGTCCCCCAAGGTGTTGGCACCATACTAGCGAGTTATTTCATTAGAGCTGTCAGGAATACCATCGATAATGAAATCTATTGACACTCCCTCTTCGATACTGCCCCCTTTGCTGCAAAATACTGTTTCGCAACTACATAACTCAAGCATGTTTCATTACGCTTTAATGTTCGTTAATATGTGCCTATATACGTTCTGTCACGCAAGTCCTAAGACTCGTCTTCAAGTCCTTGTATTTAAGCAGAATCAAGTTTTACATCCTGCTGCCCTCCATGCGGCGTCGAATGCCTAGTTAAATCTCTTTGTCTGAGTTGCCACTCACGTTGGCAAACTCCTTGTATTGTATAAGCTACTTTTCCACATTGTAGTGGCCACAGCCCATTCAAAGGTGGCACAGCAGCATCCAATTCAGCCAGATCAATATGGCTGATCTGTACCTTCCAAAAGGTACTCTGTTGCCTCATTTTTTATTCGTCTTCTGTCGATGCCCAGATTTGGGCATGGTCCCAACAGATATATCTTCATCTGGCACGATAGCACAATGGCATTGTATGCATATCAACCGCACGAGCATTTGCGGCAGTTTCGGTGGCAGCAGATGTCTGAGGGGAAGGCATGTTGTTTCTAAGCCCTGTGGCTGCAGTAATATCAACATCAGGCTTGATAATGGCATGAGTATTAGTGGCAGTCACGGTCACATCATATATTATGACAGCAGACTCGGCACTGTATCAGCAAGTTGCTTTGTAGCAGGAACTGTGTTAACGGGTTGTGTGCCGGCGGGTTCATTAGCGACAGGTACGTCAGCAATCTGCAGACTCAGGGTTATGATGTCCCCACTGGCAAGTGAAGATTCTGAACCCGGGAGTGTCTGACTTAATGGTGGTGCTCACGTCAGGTGTTACTTGTTCTAATTCCGTAGCATTGCTATCTCCAATGGATATTTTCGCCTTCACACCATTCTCTTTTTGATAAATGACCTCCCATAACGCCTTCAGCTATAACAACGATGTGGAAATGCCAGCTGAAGTCAAAAAACAGATTTTTGTCTGCGTTCTTTTTCCTTTGAATTTTTTGTTGTTTTATTGATTTAATGCCAGTTGTACCCCACACCTGATAATTCCACATTTACCATTCCACAAATACCGAAAGAAGAAAACGAAAAATCTCAGCCCAAACCAGGACTTAATCATATCCGATATTCATTCCCCAAATCTAGTGTTACGCCAGAGACCAGAGAAAATATCGTTGGCATGAAACTCTAGTCATTTTGCTGCATTATTCTCATATTTACTTACACACAGTTACTAAAGTATACATACGGTTAAAAAATCCGTCTTCGTTGAAGATCTTTATAATTGTCTGACATCTTTCCTCGATTTTAAGACGGTCTTTTGCACTGGTTAAAAAATTTCTGAAATTTGTTAACTGCACAGGCCCACAAAAGTATAAATACGATTAACAAATTTCACAAATTTCTCAATGCAATGCAAAAGACCGTTTTAAAATCGAGGAAAGATGTCAGACAATTATAAAGATTTTCAACGAAAATGGATTGGTTAAAAAATTTCTGAAATTTGTTAACCGTATGTATACTTTAGTGGCTGTGTGTAGCTTATGTTTATTTACCATTCAAAATAACATTCAGAACCAAAGGTGGTATACACTCATGGTAAGTGTAAGTAATTGTCCTTTATGTATGGAAAGTATTACTTCCGTTGCTTTGACAAACCTTTATTTCAGGAGATGCCTAAGATACATACGTATTACATGTTCAATTATGCTTTCTAAGATAATAGCAATTAAATTGAAATCAACAACAATTTATGAATAATTTGCTTATAGATTTTTTTTTTATTTATTTCACAGGTTAGCACGGTTTTGCTATACAACATTCCAATTGTAAGCCTGTATATAGAAGGTCAAGAAAGGCTATGTTTGGCACAAATATCGAATACGCTACTTAAACAATTCAGCTATAATGAAATACATAATCGACGTGTAGCATTAGGAATAACTTGTGTTCAATGCACTCCCGTTCAATTGGAAATATTACGACGGGCTGGCGCTATGCCGGTGAGTTCCAGACGTTGTGGCATGATAACACGTAGAGAAGCTGAAAGATTGTGCAAAAGTTTTTTAGGTGATAATACACCGCCACGTTTGCCAGATGATTTTGCGTTCAATGTGCATCACAAGTGTTCGTGGGGTTGTCGTGGTTCTTTTTTGCCGTCACGATACAATTCCTCAAGAGCTAAATGCATAAAATGTCACTATTGCGGAATGTTTTTCTCTCCAAACAAGTTCATATTTCACTCACATAGAATTGGTCCAGGAGATAAGTACGTGCAACCGGATGCTGCTAATTTTAATTCGTGGCGTCGACATATGATGTTAAGTGGACAGCCACAGCAAGAAGTAATCTATGCCTGGGAGGATGTAAAAGCCATGTTTAACGGAGGTACACGTAAACGCTTAATGACACACACAAATAGGTCATCGCCAGTGCATCACAGAGTTTCATCTTCATCGCCCAGTTCATGTTCAGCTGGAGGATCAACGAATAGTTTGAATAGGGAACAAGGTCATGAGGAGGTTGAAAATGGAGATTCTTTAATAAACAACATACAGAAGGTACAAAAGAGTAACAGTCATCACAACAATAACAAGAATGCCAGTGTTAATACAGTTACGGCTGCGGCAGCCGTAGTTGGTGTTACAGCTGTGGCCGTAGGCAGTACAGTGCGTCCACTGAATCTACATTTTCAAACATCGACAACAGCTGCCGGTTTGGCTACAGAGTCGTCTTATTCTGTTGGAACTGATATGCATTTAATACCAGCGGCCGCATTATCACGCAGTTTTATGATGGACTATATGTGGCAACATGCACATCAAACAGCTAAAAGCACCTACAATCAACATTACAATCAACAACAGCATCAGCATCAGCAGCCGAAAGTCAAGTCAGGCAATTCGGCGTTTACGTTTCCTTGGATAAATCCGGCAGTAGGTTCAAACAACGATCACCAAACTAACGACAGACATCATTCTAATATAAACTATACACCAGCTCTCGGCAGACGTTGGCCAAACGCGACTAGCAACAATTCTAACGATATTACACGAAACTTATCACAAATTATTAATAAATCAGCTTTTAAACCGGTCATACAGCAGCATCAGCAAACGCCAGAAGTGTCAGCAGCATCTTCAACGACTTCAAAGCCCCGTCGACAGAGGCACTCCACTCCGTCACCCACGTCACCCACGTCACGGACAAGTGAGCAAAATACCCAAATAAGTCCTTCTCAACAAAATGAATCATACAACGCAATATACTCCTCCGATGACGATGAACACGACGTCGATCATGATGGTGAAGAAGACCAACGCCCATCTCCAAACGAAAATAAAAATCAGATTGGCGCCGAAGACTCGGAGGCCATAGATGATGATATTTTGGTGGATATTGAAACGACTGAGGATGAAAAGCCCTTATCCTTTTCAACTAATACTATTGTGTCAATGACTACAACTTGCAGCCGTACAAGTTTTACTGGCGATAGCCGTGATGAAATTCATAATGATGATACGACGACTGATAACGATAAGCATACACCCAGTGATGAGGATGTAATAGATGTAGTGCACAACGATAATGATGATACTGTTTTAGAATTTGCTTCCCTAACGCCTTTGGCTATAGTAAAGCATTCAAGAGATAATGATCGGCATAGTACTTTAAATGCCTCATGTAATTTTATGCCCCCAGTACCAACATTGAAGGTACCACCAAAAGAGTACGGCATGGACTACAACAATACAGAAAATGTGCCACCACCGCTATCTTTATCAGTATCTCCAAAGTCCAACTCAAATTCCTCCTGCTCCCGATCGAGTGAATACCTTTATATTCAAAGTAAAAGTCATTATGACACAACGTCCAGCACAACGCCCATACCAACGAATCCTTCTAGATCTCCTGAAATTGTAGATGACCACAAAATTAACTTTACCGATACCGATAATGGAGAGGTAAGCCTTTGAACTAAATAACTATACAAAATTAACTTTAATTGTAAGGCCTGCAGTATGTACAGTGAGCGTGAAAAGAAAGTGTACACTATGAATCAAATTCTAACAATCTCAACTCAAGTTTTCCACTTAAGGAGAGTGCCCGAAAAAATTTTACAATATTTCCAAATTTTTTCTAATTCTTTTCTTCTTGTTTCAATTTTAAAAACTGGCAATAAAATAATTTGAAAAAAAAAAATGAACGGTAATTTATTAATGTATATTTTTTTGAATTGTACACTTTCTTTTGACGCTCACAGTATATCTAAGTACAGTGTTGAAAAATTCAGTACTTTAGTACTTTTTTCAGTACTTTTCCATTTAAAAAATACCGCAGTACCCCCGCGACAATTTCAGTACTTTTTTATTATTACATATTTTATGTCGTGTGCTTTTCAACTATTAATGCATTAGCAACGTAATGCTAAAAGTAGAATTTGTCTTTAGGCCCGGTTAGCCAAACGTGCACGGAACCTACGTTCGCTTTTAGAATACAAAAAGCAATGAGAAGGCCTGCCGAACCGACAAATAATTTTGGTAAGCATTAACATTGCTCTTCATATGCTACAAACGAGAGTATGTTCCATAACGTTCCGTCGACGTTTGACTAAACGGAACTTTTACATTTTGTTACGTTCAGAATCAGCAGTTTTTGTTTAAATAAATAAATAAATAAAAACCCGTATAAGTTGTTAGTTTTTCTGTTCCGTACCGTACATGCATTAAATATGAAGAAATAAATAGTCTAGTAGGTAGTGTGCTGGGTTACTAGATGTGAGCCCGCGGTTCATACCCAAAGTCAGACATCTCCAAAATAACGAAAAATTAAAAAAAAATTCCTTCGGCGACCTCATTCTGTCAAAAACTCTGAGAGTAAATAAAATTGCCAGTTTTTAAAAAATCTGTAGTTCGGAGTCGACTTTAAACTGTAGGTCCCGCCACTTATGCATGAAATTAACGCACACAACACAAGTGGTGTGAGAAGATAGGTCATAATCAGACGTCGGCACCAATTTCCCCCGGGGGCCGAACATCTTCGGCTTTTCACACACATCAACTATGTTCGTTAAAATGAGCGTAAAAATGCATTCAGTTGCTTGTCAGCTTTCAGTGAAGCAGGTTCTCGTCGCTTCTTTTTGACATTTTTTTGTATATCAATTATACACCCAAAGAAAAATTTAATTAAAATGTGGTCACCTCAAAATTTCCATACATTATTATGTGTGTAAGTCTTTACATAATGATATTTTCTGCATGGTGAAATATTGCCATCCTTTACAATGGGAAAAATTCACAGGTTTTTCTTTGAATTTTTAAGTGAAATATGTCTATTATTCCGAAGAGTAATAAATAGCATCAAAAAGCACAATAGTTTGTAAAAAATATTTATTCGAACACTGCTTGAAATAATAATTACTAACAATTTTCCTCTGGGCTATACACATGCCTCTCACAATTACACTCACATTTTTATCATGTTCTCTTTCTGCCGACATCTGGTCATAATCCTGATTGAATGGTTGTAATGTATGTATTTTTTTACAAAAGTACCATTTGATGCGAAAAAGTACTCTTTCAGTTATAGTTCAGTACCTTTTCAAAATTTAAATTTTTCAACACTGTCTAAGTATATCATCCATATTCTGATAAATAATAATACATTCAATTTTTTAATTGTACATTATTTTATTTTTTCTTTAATATTCTACCTAAGCAAAATAGAACCACTGAAATGCAATCATTTTTGAAACATTGGGTCACATCTATGTATTTCGCAATTTCAAATCCCAATAGCTAAAAATTAGTGGTTCTTACATCATGATTCAGTTTAGAGTAAAAGGCCGTAGGAACATTTTTCCGCCTGGATCGATCTAGTTTCGTTTCAGACTAATCAGTTTACGAATTTTAAATTCTAATAGCCTACAAGAGGAATATGAATAATCATGCATAGATCATGTATGTACATATGTACATGTGGTAGTCGTCATCATATTATAATCGGCAATACAAAAGTCCTAGGGGCACTTTAGTGTCAGCAAAGTGAAACTCTAATAAATATAGTTATTTGTTATCTACAGAATATTATTTCCTATTAAGGGCCATTATTATAACTTGCCGTTAAACTTGGGCTTGGTTAAAGGTACCTTTAGCTAAAGGGAACTGTAAAGTTACCTTTAACTTATTTTCGTTATTACAACTGACAGATAAAGTTAACTTTATTCAAAAATATGGCAGTGCCGGAGCAATGTCGATAACACTGCTCAATTAAACATGTTTTTTTTTTGAACGCAGTGGCAACGACGGGCTTCCTTTTTTGTTGTATATGCTGATTTTGTTTACATTTGAAGTTGCCATATTGAAAATAATATATAATATGGCAAAGTTCAAACATAAACTTAACTTTAAAAGTTACCGATAGGATGATCCTCCCTTTAGCTTAACGCTCACTTCTACCGTATTGTCTACTTATAATAATGAAAAACAATTTATCTGCCTGTTAAAATCCTTCCTTTAGTATTCTATACTATTCTATAGCATTCTATGCTATTCTATACTATTCTATAGCATTCTATACTATTCTATAGCATTCTATGCTATTCTATACTATCAGTGTTGCCAACTCGTGGTGACTAAAAATGGCTAAAATCGTGTAAAAAAATTGCTAAAAAATGGCTGAAAAATGGCTAAACAATTTTAGTTAATAAAACACATATATTTAATTAAAAACAACAAAAACTATTAACTTTTTTATTTTTTACAACTATGTTGTAATAATGAGATCATTTTTATTACAATAAATTATTTGTAAAAAAAATTTAGTGTTTAAAGAAATAAATCATCTATAAAATTTGGGTCATTATTGTTTTTATTATAAGACTCATTAGTACCAACTAGTTTTAAATAATTTTTCGGTACTTCGTATTCAAAACAGCATTTATCGATTCTTTTAAGTCGAAACCTGCAAAATAAATAAAAATTAATCAAAATGGAGATTGATTAGTTTTAGCACTCTTACCTGATAAACAAAATCGAAGTGACGGTCGATAGATGCATTTTATTTCTTAAATTAGTTTTCACCAGATTTATTTGGCTAAAAACCCTTTCAACTGTTGCATTTGACCAGGGTAAAGAAAGTAGTTTGAGCACAAATTCCGAAATTTCTTGAAACTTTTTATTTCCGCCAGCATCTCTTTATTTAAATACCTCTGCCAAAAATAAAATTTGAATTTAAAATAATATTTATGAATTTAAATATGTTTACAAACCTCTGTTTCAATTGATTTATGAAATCGACAACAAATTTAACACAATTTCGCCTAATTTCACGTTCTGTCTTCTTTTTCATGTTTCCGCTTTTTTAATTTCCTTTAGATAAGTTTCAAATTCATAACCTAGGGTGCATGTGTATAAAATAAATTCGTCGAAATCTGAATATACTTAAGATGTTTACACAGTTGTCACCAACTACTTTTCATTTTACAAAATTTATAAGCAATAATAGTTCCTTTAATAGGCGAGTTGGATCATTTTCATGGCCTTGAAAAATTTTGTTGACTAGTTGGACTTCATGCAAAATGGGTTTCAAAAATAACAAATATAAACGAATATTGTCGTCGTTGTACAATTCAGAAAAGATTTTAACCTTAAGACATTTTTATGTATCATTTTAGTAAAGTTGCTGTAAAAATATGAATATGGCTAAAAATGGCCAAAAGAAAATAAAAATGGCTAAAAAAATGGCTAATGGCAAAATTTCTTTTTTGATGGCTAAACATGATTGAAATGTGCTAAATTTAGCCATGAAATGGCTAAATTGGCAACACTGTATACTATTCTATACCATTCTATAGCATTCTATACTATTCTATAGCATTCTATACTATAATAATGGCTCCAAGTCTCTCAGGAAGTCTTTTAGCGGTCTCATTGAGATATCTGCGACAGCTGTACACTGCCAGGTCAGCCGCCTGGTTATCGGAAAGTATGATAATGTCCCGTTTGAGGGTATTCACGTCCCCACTAATTTTCGTCGCAGCCTCTAATGCCGAAAACTCCGCCTTAAAGATGCTACAGTGATCCGGCAGCCTTGTAGGCTTTGCTATTCCGTGTAAATTCCATCGCTAACAGATCCGTCTAATACAACTCTCAAACTTTAGTCCCCAAAACGGAAACAATATGTCACTTGAATACATGAAAAAAAAAATAACAAAACAAAAAGGATGAGTATGCAAATTTAATAAAAATATAGGTATGTTAAATATATTTTAGACAATAGTGTGATTGCAAACTTTGTAGTGAAGATATAAAACGATGGAAGATGTCCGCGAATACAATTGATAGGATCAAATCGACGCCTCCATTCTATAACGTTCTAAGTGTACTTAGAACGTTTTTAATGTTATTGCATTCTACGTTCTCTAACCTAAATACTGTCAAAATTTGGTTAAAATGCGCCGATCCGTTCCGAAGTTATAGGGTAAAATCTACTTAGAATACACATATAGTCGTAAAAATTTTCCATTCTAAAATGTAGTAAATACACTTAGAATACTTTCGCTTGGAAATTTTTAAATTGTCTTGAAATCTAAGCTGACTTAGAATGTTATGGAAGGGACATTTCTTAACGTTGTGTTTCCTAAGTGTACTTGGTATGTTCAGAGTCTGTAACTGTAGTTAAAAGGTTCTTCTCCGAATTAAGAAAATAATTTTGTGCGTGTAAGCGTACATAGTATGTTTTAGTTTGGAATAAAAAACAAATTGTAGATCTATCAAAAACATGCTAAGTACACTTAGACGACCAATCGTCAATATTTTCTCCGTGCTAAAACATTCTATGTCATTTTTAGCTAGGATCCAATTAAAATTTGTAAATTCAGAAACTACTATAAAAATTCTACTAAAAACAATGAAAGAATCAATGACGTATCTTACATAGTTTACGAGATATCGCGTGAAAACTTTGGGAGCTCATAACTCAAAACACACTTTTTCGACTTAGAATGTTATAGAACGGAGGCGTCGAATAGTGTGATCGCAAACTTTGTAGTGCAGATATAAAACGATGGAAAATGTCCGCGAATACAGTTGATAGGATCAAATATATAAAAAGTATACCAAAGTAGGCCTATCAGTTTATTTTTTAAGCATATATTCAAATTATATGAAATCCACAATTTAATATAGATTAGAGCGAAAGATTTAAATCTTTTAGAACTCTGTCGTTATTTATATGTATGTACGTACGTACGATATACAATATAATTAAATCTTTATAACAGCTGTTTAAAAAGTTGTTACATGACGATTACAATAACAGAACAGAAAACCACCCTCAGAGCCATTGTCAATAAGTTTCCTGCAAACGATAAATGTTAATCGGATTGTGTTTTAATAAGCCCTTAGGAATTGGAAGAATGGAAAAGCAACATAAAACCACCGCATGTACAAATACCAAAACTACAGCAAACAACAAAATACAATAACAAATAAATGTTTGAATGAATTTTGAAACGAACATGCACAAGAAGATGTTGGATCAAATCAAGTCAAATCAAAACCATCATTTACAATAACCATTTATGCTCATTCTATCATTTTCCCTGTTTCCTTTTCCATTTCGTACATAGTTGCAGATTAATTGTATGAGTATTGTTGCTGAATAGCTGAACTGGCAATACCCACTGACTAGAGACCAGACCAGACCAGACCAGCTAAGTATTTTAGCCAAAACAATCCCATTCAATATACAAAATAAAAGCTGTAGAAAAAGAGCTTAAATTTAATACTCTTACAATAAACAAATCTAAACGTTTTCAAAGTTGCCGAACATAATCATAAAAACAAATTATCATTTGTTCAAGTAATTATAAACTACAATACTCGTATACATATGTATGTATGGCTGGTATGCACTCTACAATACCAAATACAGTTATGTTATGAGTTGTTATTTTAAACTTTTTGACTATTTTGACTATATTTTCGAAAAACAAAAACAAACAAAAAAAATATTACAAAGTATTCATAAATCTAATAAATATAAAATTCTCGTGTCACGGTGTGAGTGGTTAAACTCCTCCGAAATGGATCGACCGATTTTCATAAAATTTTGGGTGCATATCGGGTAGGTCTGAGAATCGGACAACATCTATTTTTCATATCCCTAAATGTTAAGAGGGCGTGGCAAATCGTTAAAATTGAATATTTAGGTACATTATTGATCGTAGACGAATAATATTTGGTGGGTAAGATCGTAGAGTCGATATCGACAATCCCACCAAAAATGGGCGTGACAACCCTCCCCCTTCAAGTGATACCTATAACTCTGAAACTACTGAACCGATTTTAACCATTCTTTTTTGTTCGAACGCTTATCGGGTTAGATGGCTCCAAATTAGAAGGAGCCGTTGGTATTGGCATCTATTCGAGATCAATCGGAATATCCAAGTCTATGAGACTACCAGATCACTGCAGTGTTTTTCAGGCGGAAGTGTCGGCTATTCAAGCTGCGGTGAAAATTGTTGCGGACAAAAATGTTCGCAAGCGAAGGATCATTATACTTTCCGATAGCCAAGCGACCATCAAGGCGATGGATTCTAGTGTGATAAACTCCAAGACAGTATACGACTGTCGCAGATGTCTCAATGAGATGGCGAACCGATGTGATGTTTGTATCACATGGGTACCGGGACATAAGGACATTCCCGGCAACTGCAGAGCGGATGAATTGGCCAGAAGGGGCACGACCGTCGAGCTCTCTGATGAATTCTCTACATTGGGGATCCCTTTAAGTACCAGTGGGCTTATGATTAACAATGCAATCGTGGACCTTGCCAACAGTAGATGGGCAGCTTCAGATAAGGGCAGAGCGGCGCAAAAAATCTGGCCAAAGCTGGATAGAAGGCGCACGACGACTCTGCTTAAGCTCCAAAGAAACAGGCTATTACCGGGCATTGTATTATAGGAACACATGCGAGGCGTATTGGTCTTGGACACCTTGCGAATGATTTCTGCAGAAGCTGTGGAGATGAAGAGGAGGATGAAACTATTCTTCACCTACTTTGCACATGTCCGGCACTTGGTCGGAGGAGAAAGAAACACCTGGTGCCTACTACATGGAGGACGTAGATGAACTGTCATGCGTGGATATTGGCAGTCTAAGTCGCTTCATCGGAAGCTCCGAGTGGTTCCTAGAATAGGGGAAAGATGAAACTGTGGTATCACAATGGGCCCTGTATGAGGCCTAAGTGTGTCCGCTCATCGCGTGGACAGCCACTTCTACCTACCTACCTATCGGGTTTAGATGGTTAAAAAAAATTGAATATTTAGGGACATAGTGATCGTAGACGAATGCAATTTGGTGGGTAAGTTCGTAGATTCGATATCGACAAACTCAGCAAAAGTGGGCATGGCAACCGTCCCCCTTTAAAAGATACCTATAAGTTGGCTAATTCGATGGTTTATAACTACATATGTACATACATATCTAACATGTATGTCTGTTAGTTTTTGTTTTGGAGCGAGTACAACAACTACTACTTCGTCAGCGCTTCCCATGATTCGGACTTCTTATTGTTATTCTTTGTATGCCTCACATAAATAACGCATCGACTTCGATTAAATTTTGAACTAGATAGATAGATCCACACACTTATAGTAAGTTAGTTATTTTTATATAACTGTTTTATGCAGCATATTACAATAAATATATAATGTGACCTGTTTTGGGCAATAAAAAAAATCAATTTTGGGCGGGACAAAGTTCGTCGGGTCAGCTAGTTTTCTATAAATATTTGTTGTCCTGATTTACAGAATAATGTTCAAGTTTGTCTATGTGCTATTTAGAACTGGCGGTGTAATAAACAAAATGCAGGTTAGCTATGTCATTAAGTCTAAGGTTTGAGATGTATTATACGTAATTGTATCTTGGCGAAAAAATAGCGTCAATCAAAGCTTGAACTAGTAGGGATATTAGTAACTTCGTTAAGTTAATTTTTCGTTACTTTCCTCCTCCAATGTCCTAAGGGAGAACGCGTGAAAAGAGTCCATTTAGATGCATCAAAGATTGCATGTATCGGGTAATCGATTAAAAATCGAATACAATTCTAATATCGGGTCCGCCATGGTTGTGTATACGCGTTTTCGCTTCGCTAAGTGGACCTGCGATCGACTTACAGAAGATGCCGATTTTGGCAAAAAAAAAATCATCTTTTCAAATGAAGCTCATTTTGATCTTGGCGGGGGTATGTAAACAAGCAAAATTGTCGCATTTGGGGCACAGAAAACCCGCACGCAAAACGAGTCACTGTTTGGTGCGGATTTTGGTCCAGAGGCATAATTGTGCCATTTTTCTTCGAAAATGAGCAAGGAGTGGCTGTTACAGTCAATGGCGATCGTTATCGGGCCATGTTGAACGAATTTTTGTTCACAAAAATTGAAGAGGAGGATATTGGCAACATTTGGTTTCAACAGGACGGCGCTACGTGCCACACAGCCGAAGCTACACTCGATGTTTTGCGCCCTGTTTTTGAAGATCGCATTATCAGCCGCAGAGCTGATGTCGTTTTTCCACCTCGGAGCTGCGATTTGACACCGTTGGACTATTATTTGTGGGGTGCTGTCAAAGATAAGTGTTACGCCGACAATCCAGAGACAATTGATGCTTTAAAGGACAATATTCGTGAAGCCATTGGTGAAATACAGCTGCACACAATCGATAATGTGCTTAAAAATTGGACCGATCGTGTAGGCTACTGAATGGCCAGCCGAGGCAGCCATTTGAATGAAATTATTTTCCATTATTAACCGGAAGGATTGTACTTTCAAATAAAAAAAAGAAATTTGAGAAAATATTCAGTAGTTTTTTTTTAAAGCATTTTCAAAAAAAAAAGTTATTCGGCGGACCCTTTATATGAATCTGTATGAGCAAGTACTTCGAAATATTTTTTGTAACTTCTCTACAATGTATAAATGAGGGCTACAATTATCATCAATAATAGAACGGTTTGCAACTCCAATTAATCAAAATCATAACAGAGAAAATTCTATATTTAGCAGTAATAGCCATTCATTGAATGGATAAATAGGCCAAACCACGAAGTGTTCAGGTTCAGGAATATCCAGCATTTATATTTCTTACTTACTTACTGCTAATCATCACTCACCCTTTCTTATATGGGATGTATTACACAGCCCTGCATGGGTTTTGCAAATAAGATGGCTCCAGGTGTTTCCGAAGGCACTTTGCGAGCTGAACACGAATCTGGGTTCAAAAACTTTCCATCACGTCAGGTTTTCGAGAAAAAGGGGGTTGAAAACCCCTAAAAATAGCGTTTTTGGCCATTTTTGAAAAATTGTAGAGCTAAACACTGACGTGCTAGAACCATCGCTATTAATTATGGTGTTTTCTTTTCTACAAAGAAAATGTCACCCTCTTACAAGGTCCATTAAAAAAATTTTTGACCAACCCTGTTGTAATGTCATTTTTTATTTGAGAAGAACATAACACAAATATTAAAAAAAGGGTATGCCCTGTGTTTACCACTTTTTAATGGTGTTTTCTTTTCTACCAAAAAATGTGCATTTAATTTAAAAAAATGCAATTTTGCATTTCTAACATTGAATGCAATTTTTTATATTGCTGACCATGTAGCTTTAATAATGTAATATTTCCTTAAGATTACTCCACAAAACAATGAAAGAATTAACTTCAAATTGGATAACAATACCAGGCGACTTTTTTTAAATTTCATCTGGTAGCCCTATAAATAAACAAAAGCCATCTGCTTTACAGGGCATTATCAGCACTCTCGATTTATACAGGGCATAAAATGCAATGCCCTCCACCATTGGCAAGTGCAAATTATTTAGAATAAAACATACCACCCTTTTAGAGGGCGAAACATTTTTAAGAAACAAACGCAAAATTGCATTTTGCGTTAATAAAATGCACATTTTTTGGTAGAAAAGAAAATACCATTAGAAATTGACATTTGATCTTTGCTCTTTAAAATGAGCCCAAAGCCAAATTGATTGCATGCATCCTTAAAGTAGGGGGTGGGTTTATGTCAAGGGGTGCAAGAGAAAAAGAAACACATTACGGAGGTTAATCAGATTTACTTGAAAATTGTTACTCGGGGGTTTTTGGGGTCGCTGATTACAGATCTTCATTTTCAGATTCGTGCTCAGCGCGCAAAATGCCTTCGGAAACACCTGGAGCCATCTTATTTGCACAAAAAAAAGTCCAAATTTGCAGAGCTGTTATCATTAAAAAAATTTATTTTTATTTTAATGTTCGCAGTACATCGTCTATTGCTAAAATGAACTTGTCTGCTGCTCAGTTCTACATTATATCACTTTTACTATATTTTCTACTATTAGACTCGTATTTCGTAGTTCTATCTGTACTAGGCTAGCGCCATATCACTTTTTAGATTGTTTTTCATCATACCTTACATGCCATTACAACAGTTCAGTCAGGATTACGAACTAACTTCTCTCACCACCCATGCTGTGTATGTTAATTTTATACGTAAGTGGCGGAAACCTGCTCCTAACCTGTTGAGAAGATGTCGACGAAAGAAATATTTTATTGTCAAAGACGTCAAGTAATAGGTTTGCGGTTTCGAGCTCTCGTGTAAAAATCCAACACACAATGCTAGACTATCGGCAGCACATTTCTCTCATTTTCGTTTATACTTCTATACTCTCTATTTTATCCGTGTTCATGCTGCGTGTGATCAGTCTTTTGTACCTCTGCTCTTATATCTATGGAAACAATTTCACCTATGATACTAAAAGATTCGGAAACTATGATTCGATAAGCAGACATTCCTTAAAGTGGAAGGCATACCACTTAGACATTATAACACTCCCACATTTAAAACTTTAGCGTTTTTCGTTTCCGGCTTATGGGACTGGTTCTGACAAATTTCGATAAAGAAGCATGTTCTCTAAGTATTTTCTCATACATAATGTTTCACAATAGGAATCTTCGTACTTTCGAATAGCTAATTTCCAATCTCAATTTCGAAACGTAGTCCCTGACTATTGGGACTAGGTTTTCTGGTGTATTAAATTTCCGCCACAAAACTCCTGCTTAATACGTTAAGTTTATTTATTTATTAATTAATTACAATACAATTACAATTATTATTATAATTATTATGATATAGCGCAACAGACCAGATTCAGACTAGAATCTCAGCTGGGAATCGAATCCACGACTCTCACGCTAATAGTCCAGCATACTACTCACCAGGCTACTAGTTCTGGATCTTTCTTCTCACATTGGGTTAGGTAATCTTTCGAACTCTATAAAGTTTGCACGAGATTTTTTCAGAGTCTTGTCTTGTTGCTTCAAATCAGCATTAGTTCTTACTTTTTCTATTTTTTTTATTAAAAAAGTTTCGCTTTTAGACAGTTAGAGAGAATTTGTCAAATATTTTCCGACTTAACGTTATCGACTGTTATCAAAATGACATGCAGTCCTGTCACGTACGCTGATTCTTCTTCCGTTTTTGGTAAAAGTAGCCTGGTTTTTATTTCCATCAGAGACTTTGGCCTACAACACCACACCAAACTTAGTCTCTTAACCGCTCTCTCGTTGTTTTTAAAATAGAATTAAGTGAATACAGTCCAATTCACTTAATTGAAGTCGCCGTAGTCTAGTAGGTAGTGTGTTGGCTTATTAGACGTAAAGCCAGGGTTCGAGCCCCAGGCCAGACATCAAAACAAAATACAAAAAGTATTTCTTCGGCGATTTCCTCTCAGCAGATTTCTGGCAAAAACTCTGAGAGTAAATAAAATTGCCATGAAAAGTTTGTCAAAAAATCTGTCGTTCGGAGTCGACTTTAAACTGTAGGTCCCGCCACTTATGTATAAAAATTAACACACACAACATAAGTGGTGTGAGAAACTAGGTCAATAATCCTGACTGAAGGGTTGTAATGACCAATTATGTATGTATGTATGTATGAATACAGTCCAATGCAATAGATTGGAAACTGTTTTAATTGATGAAACAACCATATAAGATCAATATTTATTTTGTTCACATCATTTCGGTGTTTTTAAGATATTAAAACACATTTCAACGATGAATATGTATTCCTGCAAATGATCTGTGCTTTAATATATCGAAAATTAAACAATCCTTATTGTATGATTTTTAAAAGGCTTTAATTGCCTATGGGGGGATCTGGAACAGATCCCAGCCGGACTATTGCAGGGTATGTTGCGATGAGGAGGAGTTAGAGACTATCGAACACCTCCTCTGTAACTGCCCAGCCCTTGGTAGGTTGAGGTTGAGGACCCTTGGCAGAGCCTTCTTTGAGAGCTTGAGTTCTGTGTCGAGAGCCGACATCAAGGTTCTCCACAGATTCATTAACAGTTTGAGCTGGTTGAGAGGTGCTAGGGCTTCATAAGTGTAGTCGCGCGCTCAACCCTTGTTTGTGTCTGTTTCTTTCTGTGTGATTCCCATCCTCCCCTTACCCTTATGCCCTCCTTTCATCCTATTCCCTCTATTTCCTTCCCTCTCCAAGGACGTTGTACAATGGGTCAATTTAGACCTCCGGGTATTGTACTTGTCTTAACGGACAAGTACACGTCCTCTAACCTAACCTAACCTAACTGTCTATGGAGGATGGATTAATATACATATTAGACAAACAAATCGTAATGCATACTAAAGGGTGATTTTTTTGGCTATTATCTTTTTGGCAACACTGGTTTAAACAGCTCACGCACGTTTCGTGTTTTGTTTCACTGTCAAACATCTTCAGTTTGGTCTATAATTTAACCATGAATCGTCTTACAAACGAACAACGCTTGCAAATCATTGAATTTGGCATCATTGGACCGTACTTCATCAAAGATGCTGCGAATCGTAACGTAACTGTGAATGGTGAGCGCTACCGTAAGATGATATCCAACTTTTTTTTGCCCAAAATGCAAGAGCTTGACTTGCATGACATGTGGTTTCAACAAGACGGTGCCACATGCCACACAGCAAGCGTAACAATGGACTTATTGCGAGGCGAGTTCGGTGAACATTTTATTTCACGTTCGGGAATGGTCAATTGGCCGCCTAGATCGTGCGATTTAACGCCTTTAGACTATTTTTTGTGCGGCTATGTTAAAGCTCATATTTATAAAGACAAGACAAGCCCGCTTCAATTTTATGTGTGTTTTTTTTTTGAAAAATTTTCCTATAGCTCTTAAAAAATCACCCCTTACATATCTTCCATATGTATGCACTTACTTATGATGTAAATATGTATGTATTGTCAAACAAATGCAGGGTACTTTTGATGAGACCATTACTTGATAATTTTGTTTTACCGATGAGAGCTTAAAAAGTAAAACGGCATCTCCGTCCGCAGCCCAATCAATTTACAATAATAAAAAGTGATACAAAGGACCTCTTCAACATTTGTAAGGAATATCTCACACTCAAACAAAATTTTGCATCCTTTATACACATGTTGTGATGACTGGTTGTGAAGTGAAACAGAAGAAAAACAAACAAATACATAAACAAACAAACAAACAAATGTTAACGAACAAATGAAGGAACGACGTCTTAAATGTGGATGACTATGAAAATTTTAAAATTGAGAGTGTCGCGTGTTTATTTAAATGAACAATCAATTAATCACCTTTAATTGACGGCTTTTGCCTTTCTACCTGTTTTGCATTCATTTGTACTTAATTGCTATTTTGTTTGATTATATCATCTTGACGATATGGCATGACGAGAACACAACGGTTGTTGGGAGGTAAATACAATAATATTACAATCATTCACACACACACAACACACCACACCACACCACACCATACCACACCACATAACCAAACGTCTATATATACTCGTACAATGTACAAACATTGTCAGTTAATAATAGAAATTATACCTTAAGTGATTGCTGATGATGGTTGCATAGACACACACAAAAAAAAGAGACTGCGGCTATGAAATTAAAGTTTGTAGAAGCATAAGAAAAGGTCTTATAAACATAATCACTAACATACAAATAAATAGTTTAATATACATACATACATACATATGGTACATACTGACATACATATGTATGTATGTATGTATGTATGGACGTAATTAAGCACTTTAAAAAGCTTAATTACTTGCGATAATAAGCATTATGTACGTATGCATTAAAGTACCTTAATAGTGATAAAAGCTTTACAAAATAATTATTTGCACGAAAAAATTAATATCGAATACTACCGGGTTATTCATTTCGTGGTTTCAAAAGTAAACGTAAATTAAACACATATAAAATATTTTTTTTTAATGATATTTTCTTTTTTATTTGTAAAGTTTGAACGTTGACATTATGTGTGAAACACTACATCATTTAAATGACCTCCACGCGAAGTGTTGCAAGAGCATTGATTCTTTTGAGGTAATTTTCGACCACTTTTTGACATATATTGGGCGGTGGTATCTCAGCCATAACTTGACGAATGTTGGTTTTTAAGTGCTCAAGAGTTGAAGGTCTTTCGCGTAGCCCCACAAAAAAAGTCTAATGGTGTCAAATTGCATGATCTTGGTGGCCAGTTGATATCGCCACGACGAGAAATTCCGCGGCCAGGAAATGTCTCTTGCAATAAAGCCATATTCGCTCGAGTTGTGTGGCATGTGGCACCGTCTTGTTGAAACCATTCTTTTCTCCAAGTCGTATTCTTCAATAGCAGGCAAAAAAAAGTCGGTTATCATATGACCATAACGCTCCGAATTGACGGTGACAGTCGTTCCATCGTCGTTTTCGAAGAAGTAAGGTCCAATCACACCTTCGGACCAAAGAGCGCACCAAACAGTGACTTTTTCTGGATGTAATGGCCTCTCTTCAATTACTTGAGGATTCTCAGAACCCCAAATACGACAATTTTGTTTATCAACATACCCACCGAGTGTGAAATGTGCTTCATCGCTGAAGAAAATTTTGTTCGAAACGTGGCTGTAGCAGAATCACCATTTTTGTAGTAGGTTTTCATAATTTTTATGCGTTGTGTGATAGTTAAGCGATCCATTTTCATCAATGTCAGACTTTCAACTGAAAAGAAAAAAATTGGTTTCACAACTTAGTTTGACAGATGTCGAATTCCAGTTCCATACTTTTGAAACCACAAAATGGATAGCCCTTTACTATACATACATACATAAATCTCAAAGAAAGCTAGCGTTGACAGGGAAATACACACAAGCACACATGGAAAAACTTTAATTGCGGGAAAATTTTGAACAGGAAAAGGATTATCGATGATGATATCTAAGATGACTAGAAACTTTTAATAATTGCTATAAAGTTACGATCAAAACTGTTTTCTCATTAAAAAGTGTTACACAACGCAACTGGTGAAACTCAAAAGTAGGTAGACTAATATGGTCATGGTTCACTATGCAATCCAAGAGAAACATCAATTGAAAGATGTTTTAAAGAACTTGATCTTAACAAATAATAAGCAATTTAAATGACTTACAAACTATCGGGTCCGCCATCTAACGTTTTTTTTTTTCAACTAGTGCTTATTTCGTGAATGGTTACACTTAGCTCATGTCTGATTTGACAGATGATTAGTTTTATCCGTCCGCTGAACGAATATGGTTTTCGTTTACGCGTTTTCGCTTCGCTAAGTGGACCTGCGATCGACTTACAGAAGATGCCGATTTTGGCAAAAAAAATCATCTTTTCAGATGAAGCTCATTTTGATCTTGGCGGGGGTATGTAAACAAGCAAAATTGTCGCATTTGGGGCACAGAAAACCCGCACGCATACATTGAAAAGCCGACGCACCCAAAACTAGTCACTGTTTGGTGCAGATTTTGGTCCAGAGGCATAATTGGGCCATTTTTCTTCGAAAATGAGCAAGGAGTGTACGTTACAGTCAATGGCGATCGTTATCGGGCCATGTTGAACGAATTTTTGTTCACAAAAATTGAAGAGGAGGATATTGGCAACATTTGGTTTCAACAGGACGGCGCTACGTGCCACACAGCCGAAGGTACACTCGATGTTTTGCGCCCTGATTTTGAAGATCGCATTATCAGCCGCAAAGCTGATGTCGCTTGGCCGTCGGAGCTGCGATTTGACACCGTTGGAATATTATTTGTGGGGGGTGCCGTCAAAGATAAGTGTTACGCCTACAAGCCAGAGACAATTGATGCTTTAAAGGATAATATTCGTAAAGCCATTGGTGAAATACAGCTGCACACAATCGATAATGTGCTTAAAAATTGGACCGATCGTGTAGGCTACTGCATGGCCAGCCGAGGCAGCCATTTGAATGAAATTTTTTTCCATTATTAACCGGAAGGATTGAACTTTCAAATAAATAAACAAATTTGAAAAAATATTCAGTAGTTTTTTTTTAAAGCATTTTCAAAAAAAAAAAATTATTCGGCGGACCCTTTATTATGACAGCAGACTCGGCACTGTATCAGCAAGTTGCTTTGTAGCAGGAACTGTGTTAACGGGTTGTGTGCCGGCGGGTTCATTAGCGACAGGTACGTCAGCAATCTGCAGACTCACTGGCAAGTGAAGATTCTGAACCCGGGAGTGTCTGACTTAATGGTGGTGCTTACGTCAGGTGTTACTTGTTCAAATTCCGTAGCATTACTATCTCCAATGGATATTTTCGCCTTCACATCACTTTCTTTTTGATAAATGACCTCGCATAACGCCTTCAGCTGTAACAAAGATATGGAAATGCCAGCTGAAGTCAAAAAACAGATTTTTGTCTGCGTTCTTTTTCCTTTGAATTTTTTGTTGTTTTATTGATTTAATGCCAGTTGTCAAATTTGCTTGTTTACATACCCCCGCCAAGATCAAAATGAGCTTCATCTGAAAAGATGATTTTTTTTTGCCAAAATCGGCATCTTCGGTAAGTCGATCGCAGGCCCACTTAGTGAAGCGAAAACACATAATCATTTATTTTCCATTATTAACCGGACGGATTGTACTTTTCAATAAAAAAAAGAAATTTGAGAAAATATTCAGTAGCTTTCTTTTAAAAGCATTTTCAAAAAAAAAAAGTTATTTGGTGGACCCTATAGAATCAAAAGACACTTTTAAAAAATGAAACATCAATTGAAAGATGTTTTAAAGAACTTGATCTTAACAAATACAGTAGGACCTTGATTATCCGTGATGGTCGGGACCGGAAGCATTCCGGATAATCGATTTTCCCGATTAATTGAGTACCAATTTTGGCTAGTTTTTTAATAGATATTTTTATTAATTAATAAATGAATATGTACATATTTATATAGAAACTAAATAATTCAAGGATTTTTATATGCATACTCGTATATACATGTTTCAAAAATATAAAAAAAAACAATTTTGTCAGAAAACAGTGAACAGTTTATAAGGATTTCGTATACTAAAGACAGAATTCTCCTTTTTCGCTTGTTTATTTATTTATTTATTTAAAGTTAACAGTTTCACACAATAAGACGTAGATCTTATAATTATAGTGTGAAAATTACATGAGTGCAAAACAAAAAGTCAACAAAGTAGTAAATCACAAATAATTAATTAAATAAAGTATTAAAACATTGTAACATAACATAATATTCTAATTAAACGAAAATACATATTAAATATACTATAAGTGAAAAATGTGTCACAATAAAAAATGAATTAAGGTGTTTGGCAAGTGAAATATTTATATAAAAGTTTGGTAAAAGCTTTCAAGTTGCTGTTTATTTGTAAATTATTGGGAAGTGAGTTCCAAATACGGGTAGAAAATATATGTATAAAAGTGATACTCAGATACGCTTTTTTTTATTTATTTATTTATTTATTTTGCCTATGGAAATGCACCTTGCAGGCAATTAAGTAACATTACAATATTAAAATACTAAAAAACTAAGAATTTAAATATTTAATTACATTATTTTTTATAACATTATTTGATAATGAAAAATCAATTATCATATACAATTTATTAAATTCATAACACATTCTCCTTATTGGATCAGCACCAGCATAGTTGGATCTAAAAAATTGAATTGATAATGGGGAAAAATGACGTGACGGACGTTGAGGAACATTAAATGAGATGTTATGAATTAAAAAACTGGAGCCAATATCACCAGTAATTACATTGAATATGAACGAGATATTTAACATAGTTCTGCGGCTTTTAAGTGTCGGAAGTTTGATTAATGCAAGTCTGGCAGAATAAGATGGTAAACTTGTGGGATTAAAATTCAGTCCTCGGAGACAAAACAACAAAAATTGCTTTTGTACAGATTCGATGACGTCGGAATATTTTTTATAAAGAGGATCCCATATTATGGATCCATACTCGAGTATAGGCCTTACAAGAGATGTGTAGAGCGACTTAGTAACATAAGGATCGTTAAATACTTTTGCCCACCGTTTTATAAAACCAAGTACACTCCTAGCTTTATTTACTGTCATAGCTATGTGCGGAATAAAATTCAGTTTGGGATCAAGTAGAACTCCTAGATCCAGGAAGTTATCTACAAGCTCAAGCTCATATCCATCAAATGCATAGCTTGCAGGAATCGGATTCTTTCTTACAAATCTCATGTATTTACATTTTTTGAGATTAAGCTGCATTAAATTTAAATTACACCATAAATGAAACGAATTTAGGTCTTTTTGAAGAAGTTTTTGATCGGAAATTTGGCAATAACTTAGGAAAATTTTTACGTCATCAGCGTACATTAGGATGTTGGAATAGTGAATCATATCAGGTAAGTCGTTAATAAACAATGAAAACAGAAGCGGTCCAAGATGACTACCCTGAGATACACCAGAAAGGACTTCAATACTTCTGGAGCTGCAGTTTTTGAAAAGTACGGTTTGTTTTCTGTTGGTTAAATATGAGTAAATCCATTTTAAACTAAGATCAGTAAAACCCATTAAATAAAGTTTCCTCCTCAAAAGTACATGATTGACTTTATCAAAAGCCTTGCTGAAATCCGTGTAGATAACGTCTGTTTGTTGTTGATGAAAAAATCCTCGATAAACAACTGTTGAAAGATGAAGCAGGTTTGTTGTTGCAGAACACTTCTTTCTGAAACCGTGCTGATAAGGAGATAGCAAGGTAGAAACTTGATAACATAAATCATCAGTAATCATTTTTTCAAATAGTTTTGGAATTATGCTCAGTTTTGCAATACCACGATAATTTGTAACATCGGATTTATTTCCTGATTTTTGAACAACGGAATAATGAATGAATCCTTTCAAACGTTAGGAAAATAACCACATTTAATCGATTTGTTAAATAAGTATGATAGTGGAACAGCTATGGCGTAGGCGCAATTAATTAAAATGTTACTAGGAATGTTATCAGGCCCAAAGTTATAGGAGAACTTCAGTTTTCTTAATTCCATAGAAATAGCAGGAACGTTGATTAAAGATAGTGTGATACAGTGATATCTCATCGGAAATAGTTTGTTGCCTCTATTCGACCTAATGAAATGAAGACGCTCGTAAAGATATGATGGCTTCTTGGTATATATTATTTTGTGTAATGAGATTAACTTCTTAATCTTCATAAGGCTTTCTAAAGGCATACCATATAGCAAATTTGAAAAAGAAGAGACGTGATCGTATCTTCGTAGGCCAAAGACGTATCTAACGATATTATTAAAGGACTTTTGCAGTAAATATTTGCTTCGGGAATCATAATTGGCAAAAACTTCATATGCATATAACAATCGTGGCATTAAATAGGTTTTGGCAATCAAAATTCTTATTTTCAAAAGCGTCATGTAATGCGTAGGTCACAAATTTCTCAGCACTAAATATAAATTAGCAGAAATTCTACTAATATGGGTAGACCAATCCAAGTTGTTATTGAAAATAACTCCCAAATTCTTTGCAGATGATACACATTCTATTCTCTGGTCATTTAACATAATATCAAAATCGATGTTTAAATGAACGGTTTTTTTTTATGTATAGCAAGATATTTAGATTTCTGTGGATTAATTAAAAGTTTGTTGGCCGTTGCCCATTTATAGATACTAGATGACCCGTGCGAATATTTCGCACCGTTAGTTGTCATTTTTGTAACATAAAATGAAAATAATTAATAGAAATTTTATTGAAAGTATAAAAATATTAGAAATCATAATATATCATACATATTTACATACATATGTGCATACATATGTTTAAATGCTTTTATAATACTTCTTTGAATACAATGTTAGAGGTAATGACATGATCATCGTTAACTTTTTGCCCGTACGAATCCTTAATACAAACAAAAATATCTTTAAACGTACGCACTCGAGAAAAAGCCACGTATAACTGCCCATGTGAAAAGACCGGTTCTGGTAAATACAATCCTACCTTTTAAAGGGTTTAACATTGTTGTTCTTAAAACCTTTTTAACTGTTAAATATCAGCTAACACTTCATAAAACAAACAATGCCATGCCAATAACGACATTACCAAAATGGCTTTTACAACTTTATATTTTATGTGGAATAGCATTACAATTAAGCGACCCTGTTTATCGCACTTGATCTAACAACTACTGCAAAGTATTGCCAAAACACCTTTTTACAACTTAATATGCAAATTATATATAACTGACTTAGTAATAAACGGCATTATAGTAAATAGCGGTATTGCCAGAATGGATTTTAATACATACTATATTATGTAGAACTGCATTACTATTAAGCGACCCTGTATTACCATACTTGAACAAAAACATATAATCATAATGACAACAGTATTATCATGCAGTTCTATATAAAATATAATTTTTATCAATGAAAATACTAATTTTTCAATTTCTAATTATTTTTCGTCATTAGTGTTAGATATAAGCTTTAAAATGAGATATCATTCATTAAATTTGATGCGGTGGTATGGGAGATATTTGCAACCGACAAAAAAAAGTGCTTTAGAAATAATATATATGATGATGATTATTAAGATCATGGTTGACTTTAAAAACATTTTCCTCAATGTGTCGTAAAGAGCCTCCGAGATAAATTTGTACATCATCTGCATAAAGGTGTATCTTGCAGTGTTCCAAATAGTCCGGAAGATCATTAATATATAATGAGAATAAAAGCGGTCCCATTATCGATCCCTGGGGAACTCCTTTGGTGACAGCCAAAGGTGATGAGTACTCACCATTAAGACAGACTAGCTGAAAACGATTACTAAGATACGATTCCAGTAAATAACTAGACGTACTGGAGAAGTTAAAGAGTCTTTGCAGTTTCGTAAGACCGAATCGAACGCTCTTGAATGATCAAGTAATACCAGAATATCAATATTGCCATTGTCAATATCGTACCGAATATCCTCACACAAATTAATTAAAGTAGTAGTGCAGCTATGTTTGGCTCAAAAATCAGACTGAAATGGCGTAAGTAGATTAAATTCATTTATGTAATCATTCATTTGAGCGTGCAAAAGTTTCTCTAATATTTTTGATAGATAGGGCAGAATAGCGATTGGCCTAAATTCCGAATTAGATTTAGGTATAGGTATAATTTTAGCATATTTCCAATTACAAGGATATTTACTAGTAGTTATGATAGTGTTGAAGAGATGCGTAAGAAAAGGTAGTACATAGTTCCGGTAATAATTCTTATCTTGATAAAACGAGGATCAACTTTGTCATATCCAATTAGGGTTGGCAATCCCGCTCTATATTTTCAATCCCGGGATTTCAGTTACCTAGTCCCGGGATCCCGGGATTTTAAAAAATTTGTTCTTGAAAGATATTAACATATTATTTCAATAAAATTAATAACATGACACATCCAAAAATAGGTTTATAAGAAAGAATTTATTAAATTATAAGAAAATTAATTTTATTTTTAATTTTACACATTTTTAAATTAATTATAAAGAGTTTTTATAGATATATACTCTTTTGTTGATCAAGTGCGATATGTTATTATTTTTAAAATACGTTTTGAGGAAGCACAGAGCATCCAAAGTTTCATCGCTCAAACGACTTCTTATTTTAGTTGCGAAAAATCTAGCTGCAGAAAAAGCACGTTCAGACTCTACACTGGCTGGCTTAATAGTCATTAAAAAATCGTATGCTCTTTGCAAAAAGTCACCACGTGTTCCTCCATTTTCAAACAAGAGCATTTCTCTCTGAATTTTTACAGACAACGTCTCACATCGAATTGCTATCCTCGGTAAATGTGCCTTTTTATAGCTTCATTGAGCTCGTCTGAAATATTTAAAGGTTCTTCAAGAGAACAAGAAAGAGATTCAGATGGAAGCTCAGAAGAATCTGAAATAATTTCGAAAGGTGCCTTATCTGAATCAGAAGGTGTAACTTCTGACTCAGAAGCTATTAGAAGTGATGTAGCTGGACTTGAAGCATTTAGTCTTTCGAGTAACTCAACTATTAATTTGCGATATTTTATGAAAGAAGGAACTGTTACGAACTCTGTTTCGGATTTGGACTGAACATTTGTTCTACCATTGTGCAGATACTGAAGTACCCTACTAATATCTGTTCTCCTTTGTTGCATGCGAAGGATGAGGGCTGAATGTAGTTTTTGACTTATAACGTTGTTAACATCTTTAAGTTTTTTAACATAAATGGTATGGCAACATCGGCTGTGAACAGATTAGCATCCCGACGGCAAAAGGCGTCAACTGTTGCTTTAACTGGGACAAGAGCACTAATGATTGCGGATACCATATTAATCTCATCTTTGGATAAAGCAAAATATTCACCTTCAGGTGGACCTATGTCTATTAATGCCTTTGGTATACAATTTCTTAATAAATAAAGACGTTTTAGTGAGACTTCTAATATACGATTTTTTTCATTGCGGCTTAAAAAGTCAAATCCCGGGATTAAGTGCTCAATCCCGGGAATTTGGAATTGTTAAAAACTGCGGGATCCCGGGATTTCGGGACCCCGGGATTCCCAACACTATATCCAATAGCATTAGAGTTTATCATCTCAAAGCATTTTAAGACTTCCGCAGCATTTACGCAACGAAATTCGAACTCTCTCTCAACGGTAGTGTCCACAATACTGTTTAAGTAATTACTAGAAAGAGAATCATCATTAGTGCACGGAATATTAGTAAACTTTAAATTCAATTCTTCTGCAGTTACGTTGCTATCAATTATATTTTTCTCACTGCCTATTCCAATCTCCCGGATTGTATTCCAGGTCCTTTTAGTGCCGATAGCGTTATAGAATTTTTCTGCATAGTAATTAATTTTAGCTCTTCTTATTTCACTGTTAACTTCACTTCTTGCTTTCCGATATACGTTTTTTAACAATGTGGTTTTAAAACGCTTCCACCTCGAATATGCCACATCTCTCACTTCTATCAATCTTTTAACTGATGAAGAAACCAAGGTCTCGTATTGTACCTAATTGTTTTTCTAAAAATGATAGTTTTTCATCAGCAGATGGCATGAGATATATAGAACTCCAGTTTATCGGCGTAAAATGTTCCCACAAGAAGTGATAATCTATATGTTTGAAATCACGGTAACTAAAAGTCTGCTCTTCATGGCTTAGGCTTGTTTGTCCAAAATAATAGAAAAAATTTTTTGCTTATAATCACGGATAATAGAGGTAATCACGGTTAAACGGTGAAGAAAAATTTAAGTCGATCCAAAATAAAATTAAGTCGATGCAAAAAATTTTCTTTTTCCATCCCGGATAATTGATGTTGCCAGATAATCGAATCACGGATAAGAAACTAGAATCAAAAGACACTTTTAAAAAATGTGTACATAACTTAAAAACGAGTTTCAGCACTATGGAATAAAATACTTTTCGCATCGAATGAAACTTAAGTACGCCGCAAGGCAAAAAACAAAGGAACGACTTTGATAAATGGAAATATTCAACCAGGCCAGGCAGGACCTTTCATTACTTTCCTTCATAACAACTATATACTTAAAATTTCACATCCAATTAATGTCTATTCGTAAAAGTTTTAACATCTCTCAAGAATACTTATTTGTATTTGTTGTCAATAAACCCTTAATAACTAATACTATCTCCATTTGACTTTCTAATATGTCATCATTAAACGAACTGTACAAACAATCACAGTTTATTCTTTACTTTTAGACTCTCTTTAAAAGTCCTGATTTCTAATATCAATATTGTTACGCAGAACAAAACGACCTAATATCGTTTCACATAAAAACAATAAACAAAAGCTACAAAAACAACAGACAATGCCTACACAATACACACAACACAAATACACACTATCAAATACATCGAACTGATTATAAATAAACCAGCTACAACAAGTATGAGAAAAAAAAGGGGACAGACAAGTAAGCATACGCAACAACAAACAACGCAGTTGCCATAGAAATTGCTAGAATCGAAACCGCAAACATTCTTCTTCAAGAACGTGTTGGACTATAAAAGGGCAAGACAAAGCAGACGAGTGAGTCAGTTGTAATTGATACAGTCTTGCGTGAAGTTGCGTGTTAACTAATCAGTCGCGGTGTGAAGACAAGTTGCTTGCGAAGTAGAAAGTCGTGGTTCGAAGATATCCGTTGTGAGCAGTATAACGAATAGTTGTGTGTGAATAATAGTGAACAAGCAATAAATTGTAGTAATTTTTATTGTATCGGTTAAGTGTGAACAGTGGCACATAAGAAAGTGTGGACAATAAAGAGAGTTTAATTAAAATAAGACACATATTTGTTTTTACTTGGTTTGCAATCAACGAACTCATATTTAAACGTTTTTAAAAAGGTAAAAACGTAACAATATTTTTTTATAATTTTTTATTTATATCTTCATTTATATCTTGACTTATAAACGTGCACTAAACCGCTACTAGAGGTGGCAGACGAGTACATGTACTTTAAAAAAAAATGTACTCTTAAAACTCTTTCTAAAAAGTGCTAAATTAGTCTAATGTTTGATGCACTCTTTTGAATGAGAAAAAACGAATTTGGTCATTATAGCTCTTTAGTTACAATTAAGACCTAGCTTCTCATATCACTTGAGTGTGTTAATTTTATGCATTTCGGTAAGGCAGATTTTTGAGAAACCTTTCATGGCAATTTTATTTTAAGAAATATTTTTTATATTTCATTTTGCGGGAGATGTCTAACTTAGAGTTTGAACCGTGGCCTCACGCCTAATAAGCCAACACCCTACGTACTAGACTGCGATCACTATTTGCATAAAACCTGCCAATGAAAAGGTATGAAAAAATTTGTCAATTCATATTTTCTTAACCCCATTCAAACGCTGCATGTGAAGAAGTTTTTATTTTAATACTAGCAAGTGAGAGAAAGGACTGGAGTGGAAAATCTGAACAGTAAGCTCTTAATAAGTCTTATTTGAATAATACATGTTTTACAATATCTTAAAAACGGAAAATGGTTATATATTTAAAAAAAAAAAAAAAATTAAGAAATATGTATTTGTATTCATGAATACTTTTTAAAAGCGTTTGCCTTATCTTAATATTATTAACTACATATTAATTTACACACCTTAATTCTAAGTTGTGATATGAAGGACCACTGGTATTTAGGGCCATTATTACAGCATACCGTTAAAGTAAAAGGTAACTTTAGTTAAAGAGAACTTTAAAGTCACCTTTAACTTTTTTCGTTATTACAACTTACAGATAAAATTAAGTAAACTTTTTAAAAAATATGGCAGCTCAATTAAACAAGTTTTTTTTTTAAATGCAGTGGCAACGGCAGTATTCTATTTTGTTGTTGTCTCTGCTCATTTTGTTTATATTTAAAGTTGTCATATTGAAAATAATATATAACATGGCAAGTTCAAACAAAAACTTAACTTTAAAAGTTACCGGTAGGATGATCCTCCCTTTAGCTTAACGCTCACTTCTACCATATTGTCCACTTATAATAATGAAAACTAATTTATCTGCCCTTTAAAATCCTCCCTTTACTTAACGGCAAGTTGTAATAATGGCCCTTAGCTATTTGTTGCTGTTAAAACTTAACGTGTTTCCTTTGCAATAATATTTGTGAATAATAATAATCATCAAGTAATATACGGATTTTTTTATTTTTATTAATTTCGAAATTAAAACAGTGGTGTAAATATTTAAAGCATTTTGAGAATTTTTTTGCAGAAGTGGTGTAAACATATGTTTATGTGAGTACCATGTAGCCAATAGCTGTTGGTTGAAGCAGTTAATAATATTTACACATGATATGGAAAAATATATTTTATATATACATATATTTTTCTATGACCACCAAATTTCCTAATTTTCACCCAGAAGTTATTATGTCGTATTCTCATAGGTAGTGTGTTGGCACGCGAGGCGATAGTTTAAATCCGAGACCAGACATCTAGAATGAAAACGAAATATTAAAAAATATTTCTTAGGCGGCTTCTTCTCAGTAGTATTCCAGGAAAAACTCCGAGTGTAAATAAACCTGCAAAAAAAAAAAAAACTTTCTTAACCCTAGACGGTTACTCTTCTATTTTGTACATTAAGGTTACTCTTCGTTGAATCGACGAACACTTTCACCCTAATTGGTTACTGTTCGTCGAATCGACGAAGCTCATTTACTCTTTATCCTATAATTCTTTTATGTTTGACCAAATTTCGCTCTTTTTATAAACAATGTTGATTGATTATGAAAGATTGTAGTGAGTAAACGTACCCGGGCCACCCATTTTTTTAATCCTGGATGGTCATTTTTGTACAGTAAGGTTACTCTTCGTCGAATCGACTAACAAAAAAAAAAAAATTTTTGTTTACTGAGCGCAAGCTTTTATTATCAAATAACGTTGTTGAAAAAATGAGCGAAATTTGTTCAACCATAAAAGAATTATATGATAAAGTGTGAATGAGCTTCGTCGATTCGAAGAAGAGTAACCGTCCAGGGTTAAAAATCATTCGTTCTTAGTAAAATTTAAACTGTATGTTAGGGTGTCCCGAAAATTTTTTTTTTTTTGATTTCCCTAAAGCAAGACCTCCTAAAATTTGCGTAATTTATTGTAGATTAACAAAATGATTTTAAAAATAAAATGAAACTATATCTTCAGGGTTCTACCAATCTTCAAAGTTTTGAAAAGCAGTTATTTTCATGATTACATTTCGCTATCCTTAATTTCGACACCTAAACTAAATATTGGTTCCTAATCAAACAAAAACCGTCTTTTAAAGAAGGAGCCAAACATATTTTTCATCTGATAATGTACTCTCGTTTTTTACCCAAAAATATCAGATCAGTTGTGGATTTTGTTATCGAAAGAAATGCTTTTTTTTTGCTCACCCGGAAAATCTATTTACTTGTCAGTATGCTGTTTGATGATGGAGACCATATTCGGGAGCTGGCATTGCAAAGAATAATCAAAGCTAGAGAAGTTGAAAGATTACACCGAAATTATTATATGGCACGAGTGTAGGGTTACAGCACCGCCGGTTCTTCGGCATACGAGTATTTTCAATGAGGACCTTCAACTCATGGCAAAAGATAACAGCTTGGAAATTGATGACTATCCTTGTCACACACAAACTGTCGAAAGATGTGTTAAACTGGTAACAGAAGCCTCTCAATGTGTAACTAACGCTGTTTCTGGAGATGGCCTTATTAGAACCAGGTTGAAATCATGAGCAGAAATACTAAAATTTGGTCAAAAAATATGTTTAAATTTTAAGTTTTGGTCGTTTATTATAAGTTTTATTTTCTTGTACATTAATTGCAATTATAAAATATATTAATAAAATAAATTTGTATCTCGTTTTTTTTTATTCTTATTTTAAGCATAGGGTTTAGGTTTGTAAAAACGTTTTCAAAAGTAGAGCCCTCAAGATGGCATGTAATTCGATTTTTATTACTTTTACCGTAATCTGTGTAAAATTACGCAAATTTTGATACCTCTTGGGAAAGTGTAGCTCAAAAAACTATTTTTGTCATTGAAGGACGGGACAGCCTACTTACTGTAGGTTCTACCACTCTTGGATAAAATTAACATGAATGACATGTTGTAATCCTGTCTAAAAGGTTATAATGAACAATTAAATAAGTTAACTAAGTAGGAGACTGAAAAGTGGTCAGTGCAAACGTTATTTCATATATTTTTAAAGGTACCTTCCCGAAAAGACTTGAATTTTTTTGTCGCGTCCATATTGATGGATACTACACATATTTTTACTATCCACGATTTTTACTTGGATCAAAAAAATCGTAAAGCATGGAGGTTCGTCAGTAATGGTTTGGGGTTGTTTTACCTCATCCGGCGTTGGTCCACTGGTAGAAATCGATGGGAAAATGACTGTGGAAATGTATAAAAACATAATACGGAACAATTTGACTAAAGATTATGAGGACGAATTACCACTAGCGTGGATATTTCAGCATGATAACGACCCGAACCATACATCTCGGGTAGTTAAAGCTTGGTTTGCTGAGGAAAATATAACGGTTCTTGATTCGCCAGCTCAAAGTCCCGATCTGAACCCTATTGAAAATCTTTGGGGGGTCGTAAAACGAGCAGTTGCAGCCAAAAAGCCTAGCAGCAAAAAGGCACTTTGGCAGCTTATCCAGGCAGAATGGAATACCCTTAGTCCTGAGCAGTGTCGCAATTTAATCAACTCAATGCCACAAAGATATACTGAAATAATACGCCAAAAACGGTACTCCACAAAATATTAAAGGTTCAAAATAGTTTGGTTGAAAAATAAAGCAATTAAATTAAATTTTCAATATTTTTTTCAGATAACTTAATTATATGTCCACTTACATAAATTTTAAGTGTGATATCAACTCCGTACTAAAACATTTTTTATGAATAACTATTTAAGTTTTTGTTGTTAATTAATTATTAAGTATAAAATTAATAAATATTAGTTGTTTTTGTTTCCACTTTTCTTAAATCTTTTAAATTTTTACAAAAATGGAAAATATTGCATAAGTGACTTAATTGTATGTCCACAAGTGTATATCGGGTGATTTTTTCAGCTATTATCTTTTTGGCAACACTGGTTTAAACAGCTCACGCACGTTTCGTGTTCTGTTTCCCGGTCAAGCATCTTCAGTTTGGTCTATAATTTAACCTTGAATCGTCTTGCAAACGAACAACGCTTGCAAATCATTGAATTTTATTATTAAAATGCGTGCTCTGTTAAGAAAGTTCATCGCGCGCTTCTTTCATTCTATGGTCAGTTTAATCGACCCACTGAAGCGGCTATTTTTTTTGCCCAAAATGTAAGAGCTTGACTTGCATGAGATGTGGTTTCAACAAGACGGTGCCACATGCCACACAGCACGCGTAACAATGGACTTATTGAGAGGCGAGTTCGGTGAACATTTAATTTCACGTTCGGGAGCGGTCAATTGGCCGCCTAGATCGTGCGATTTAACGCCTTTAGACTATTTTTTGTGGGGCTATGTTAAAGCTCATGTCTATACAGACAAGCCCGCTTCAATTGACGCATTGGAAGACAACATTGAAGCATTTATTCGTGAGATACCGGCCGAAATGTTGGAAAGAGTATGCCAAAATTGGACTAAGCGGTTGGACCATTTGAGGCGCAGTCGCGGTTAACATTTGCATGAAATAATTTTCAAACATTAAATTATATTGACCGTACTATCGATTCAAATAAAGATTTCATGCATTTTTCTGAATTTTATGTGTTTTTTTTTGAAAAATTTTCCTATAGCTTTTAAAAAATCACCCGATATAAGCCAAAAAGGATGTTATATGAACTATCTGGTGGTAATCGTTTTCAATTATTTTAATGTTAATTTAACACACTTTTTATCGACAATACATATTTACCAAATAAATTCAAAAGTCTACATTCCTTTAAATCACTTCAGGCATGAAAACAAAATTGCTTTGTTAAAAAAAAAAAAAGAGAAGAGAATGAAGAAATGGCATCAACATCATAAAACGCTTCGTTGATTTAAATTAATTGAAAAACTCATCGTTGCAAAATTTCAATTGTGTGTGTGTGGATGGGTGCATTTCGTTGTATTTACTCAATTTGCTTAAACCCCATAATGTTTCTTTTTCGCCTACGAGTAATTTAACACAGAGCAAACCCAGCAAATACAATTCTACTTAACTACACCCAATCGAAATAAGTGAGAATCAACGTAAAAGTTTCTCAAATTTTATACATGCTCATACATACATACATATAAAGGTCTCTATATACATGTACATACAGTGGCGAGCAAAAGTGTATGAATGTTGCTCAGTTAATCAATTTTTGCTTAACAAAATTTTAGTTGTAAAACCAAATGGAAATATTTTTTAAAATTTTATTACCTAAATTTTATTCCAAAATAAAAACAAGTAGTAGATCGCAAAAGATTAAATTTGGCCTTCAAATGTACAGCAAATGGACGTCCCAGATTGCTCACCAGGCATACACGACATATTGAAAGACTGATGAGAAATAGAAAAACAAAAACATCAAAACTAGCAGCTAGAGCAATAAATAAAAATGCAAGTGAATGGACGGACTGTTAGAAGAGCTTTCCGTAGAATTGAACTAGTTTCGGCAGTCAAGCAGAAAAAGCCAGCTTTGTCAAACAAGAATGTAAAGACACGTCAACAATTTTGTAAAGATTATGGAAGCTGAAATGTGGATGACTGGAAACGTGTTATTTGGTCCGACGAAACAAAATTTAATCGCTTGCGGGCAGATGGGAAAGAATATTTTTGGCATTGTCCGTATGAAAATCTTCAACGTCATCAAGTTAAACAAACCGTGAAGCATGGTGGTGGTGGATTAATGGTGTGAGGCTGTTTCACATGGTGGAACGTTGGTCCTTTGGTCAAAGTAGAAGGAGTAATGAGAAAGGAACGTTACCTGAATATTCTTCAGACGAATTTGGCATCTTATATGGAGAAAAAACCATATCCAGAGGAAAATACATGGTTTCAGTTGTTAAAAATTAGCTTTCGAATCAAAATATTCAACTTATAAAGTAGCCTCCACAAAGCCCATATCTAAATCCAATTGAAAATTTGTGCGCACTTTTGAAGAGAAGATGGGCAGTATACGAAAGGACTCCAAAAAATATGGAAGAACTTTGGGAAAGTATCCAAGAAGATTGGAAGAATATCCCGGACGAAACTATTCATAATCTTGTAGAAAGTATGCCAAAACGTATCCAAAGTATTAAAACGAATAAGGGATTATGGACAAAATATTAGAAATATAATAATATTTATAATTATGTTGCTGATGGTCGCTTGACTATAATTTTTTAAGTGTTTGATAATTTTGATCTTGCTTACAGCGCTAATATGGTATTTCAATCTTAATGGAACCGTTAAGCACATGCACATAAATATACATTTGCTTCCAACATTCCTACGAGGACCATAGCGGCTTAACAAAACCTTTCCATTTGAATCAGTTCATTGTGAATTTTTTACTTCTTTAAAGCTAGTTTCCATAATAGATTATCTGCATCTGCCTGTGAATTCGATTTGATATAATTTATGAAGTCGCCGTAGTCTAATAGGTAGTGTGTTGGCTTATTAGGCGTAAAGCCCGGGTTCGTATCCCAGTTCAGGCATCAAAATGAAAATATGTAAAAAAAAATATTTCTTCGGCGACTGCCTCTCTCAGCAGATTTCTGGCAAAAACTTTGAGAGTAAATAAAATTGTCATGAAGAGCTTCTCAAAAATCTGTCGTTCGGAGTCGACATTAAACTGTACGTCCCGCCACTCACGTATAAAAATAACGCACACAACATAAGAAGCTAGGCCGTAATCCTGACTGAAGGATTGTAATGGCCAATTATGTATGTATATATGTATCAGAGATCAGCAATGAATCGTTTTTCCGCTACTCATAAGCACTCATGCAATTTTGATTCATTCGTACTCGCTACAGCATTGATTTATAAGTATAGGTTGCAATGAGTATGAGTACAACGTTGACATCAAACTCACAACATTCGAAATGTGTTTGATTCATACGCCTACTCATTCTGATTCATAAATTTAGAAAAATACTTATAATACTTATAAGTGATTCGAGTGGCTCGAATCATTCATCAAAATTTACAGCCTTTGTTATTGTTGCATATACAAACAAAGAAAAAAGGAAAGACAAAGACAACAAGCAAAGCATACACACAATCTTCTTGTGAGTATAGTAGTGTTCGTACGCGAATCATACTTATTTTGTGCTTCGTGTAAATGTTAAGTAGAGACGAGTCGAAGTCAATAACATCATGCGTATTGCTAAGTATGAATACGACGAGTACTTCCAACTTTAAGTATGAGTATGATATTAAAATAAGTATGAATGCGTATAAGTATCAGAAATAATAAGTATGACTCGAATCTACTCATCGTTTTGAATACTCGTTGCTGATCTCTGATATGTATGTAAGAATTGTCATTAAAAAGCAATTCTCGAGAAAAAGTGACGAATATTATCGGTGTTACCTTGAACTAAAGGCCGAAAACTTATTAAGGTTTAAATTCGTGCAAGAAGAGTTGATAATCCTTTAAAGCTTAGTGAAGAGTGACTCATTGTTGTTTAGAATCCCAAAGCTGTATGAAATGCTACACTGGTTATTTAAAGAATCGCACACTGCCCCGACAGATTTTTTAGAAACTTTTCATAGCAATTTTATTTACTCTCAAAGTCTTTGCCAGAAATCTGCTGAGAGGATGTCGACGAAGAAATATTTTGTCATATTTCTTTTAGTTGGAGATGCCTGACCTGGGGTTTGGACCGAGGCCTCATGTCTAATAAGCCAACATACTACCTACTAGACCACGGCGACTTCTATGACAATTCTTACTTTCTTTTTTTCTATTGTGAGTAATCACATATAATATCAGTTAGATAATCAGACAATCACGGCCTCGGCACTTGAAGTTTAGCACACTACCAACTAGGACATCGGGGCACATTTCAAGAAGATCCTTGATCCCGTATTCTGCTATTGCCCTAATTGTTATTTGACCATCAGTGGAGATATTATAATCCCTATATGATAATAAAGGGCTGGAATTCGACATCTGTCAAACTAAGTGGTGAAACCAATTTTTTTTTTCTTTTCAGTTGAAAGTCTGACATTGACGAAAATGGATCGCTTAACTATCACATAAAAAAACGCATAAAAATTATCAAAACCTACTACAAAAATGGTGATTCTGCCACAGCCACGTATCGTGCGTATCGGCAATTTTTCGAACAAAATTTTCTTCAGCGATGAAGCACATTTCACACTCGGTGGGTATGTTAATAAACAAAATTGTCGTATTTGGGATTCTGAGAATCCTCAAGTAATTGAAGAGAGGCCATTACATCTAGAAAAAGTCACTGTTTGGTGCGCTCATTGGTCCGAAGGTGTGATTGGACCTTATATCTTTGAAAACGACGATGGAACGACTGTCACCGTCAATTCGGAGCGTTATGGTCATATGATAACCGACTTTTTTTTGCCTGCTATTGAAGAATACGACTTGGAGAATATGTGGTTTCAACAACACTGTGCCACATGCCACACAACTCGAGCGAATATGGCTTTATTGCAAGAGACATTTCCTGGCCGCGTAATTTCTCGTCGTGGCGATATCAACTGGCCACCAAGATCATGCGATTTGACACCATTAGACTTTTTTTTTGTGGGGCTACGCGAAAGACCGTGTTTATGCAGATAAACCTTCAACTCTTGAGCACTTAAAAACCAACATTCGTTAAGTTATGGCTGAGATACCACCGCCCAATATGTGTCAAAAAGTGGTCGAAAATTACCTCAAAAGAATCAATGCTCTTGCAACACTTCGCGTGGAGTTCATTTAAATGATGTAGTGTTTCACACATAATGTCAACGTTCAAACTTTACAATAAAAAAAGAAATATCATGAAAAAAAATATTTTATATGTGTTTTATTTACGTTTACTTTTGAAACCACGAAATGGATAACCCGGTACAATTCGGTTAAGATTGTAAATAAAGTCGGTTAGTTAAACAATCTGGAAATCAACAACGTAAACAGTCAAAAATTACAACAAAAATACTTTAATTTATATGAAAGTTTGGGTGAAAATAGCGCTATTCGAAAGTGTTAACACTGACAGCCAAGAAGAAGTGTTATTATAATATCGGGTCCGCCATCTAACGTTTTTTTTTCAACTAGTGCTTATTTCGTGAATGGTAACACTTTGACAGATAAATAGTTTTATACTTCCGCTGAACGAATATGGTTGTGTATACGCTTGAACAACGCTGGGAAATATTGCGACACATTACTTTGAAAATCATGGTAATGTTGCAGAATGTGTGCGAAAATTACGTACGGATTTTGGAAGAAGAGAAGCACCGTCAGCTCCGTATGTTCGTTATCTTGTGAAAAAAGTGAAAGAAACTGGCATCCTCATCGATAAACCAAAGCGTGAAAAGCCAAAAACAGTGCGTACACCCGAGAATATTGGTGCTGTGGCAGAAAGTGTGCGTGAAGCGCCATCAACATCAATTCACCGTCGTTCTCAACAATTGAACATTTCGGAGATATCATTGAGACGAATTTTGCATAAAGACCTTGGTATGACGCCATACAAAGTGCAATTGGTTCAGGAGTTGAAGCCAATTGACCATCCAATGCGTTTTCGCTTCGCTAAGTGCGCCTGCGATCGACAGAAGATGCTGATTTTGTCAAAATGATGATTTTCAGATGAAGCTCATTTTGATCTTAACGGGGGTATGTAAACAAGCAAAATTGTAGCATTTGGGGCACAGAAAACCCGCACGCATACATTGAAAAGCCGACGCACCCAAAACGAGTCACTGTTTGGTGCGGATTTTGGTCCAGAGGCATATTTGAGCCATTTTTCATCGAAAATGAGCAAGGAGTGGCCGAGGTCCAATCACACCTTCGGACCAAAGAGCGCACCAAACAGTGACTTTTTCTGGATGTAATGGCCTCTCTTCAATTACTTGAGGATTCTCAGAACCCCAAATACGACAATTTTGTTTATTAACATACCCACCGAGTGTGAAATGTGCTTCATCGCTGAAGAAAATTATGTTCGAAAAATTGCCGTCCACAGCCTGTTGTTCAAGCACCCATTCCACGTATCTACGATGTTGTGAATGGTCAGCTGGCTTCAGTTGTTGCGTGAGCTGGACTTTATATGGATGTAGGTGTAGATCTAAATGCAAAATACGCCATAATGTGCCGTAAGACAGTCCTAATTCCTGAGAACGACGAGGAATCGACACATTCGGGTCTTCGGCAACACTTTCACTTACAATAGCGATATTTTCAGCCTTTTAATATTTGTAACCAATCCAGTCTCTTCAAATTTCTTCACAATTTTGCCAATTGCTTGCGTAGTTGGACGATTATGTAAACCATAATCTCCTCTTAAAGCACGATACGTGGCTGTGGCAGAATCATCATTTTTGTAGTAGGTTTTGATCATTTTTATGCGTTTTTTTATGTGATAGTTAAGCGATCTATTTTCGTCAATGTCAGACTTTCAACTGAAAAGGAAAAAAAATTGGTTTCACAACTTTGTTTGACAGATGTCGAATTCCAGTTCCATACTTTTGAAACCACAAAATGGATGGCCCTTTATTTACAATATTTTCTACATTACAAATATGGCACTGTATTCCAAAAAAATTGAAAAATTGAAATTTCTCGAGAACGTTTCGATTTAATTAAAAAGGCATAAAACAACGTTTCAGTACGAATAAAAGCTAAAATAACAAGAGTTTTTCACACATTGTACACACTGTATAAAATGTTTATTCACAACAAATACAATCATTTTCCCATACACAGTATGTGTACATATACATACATATATATTTGAACATACATACCTTAATTTTCAGTTTCAGAGGCGGTCAATGTCTTTGTCGTGGGGATGGGGAATGGGGTTTTTTGTGCGCAGACTACTGCCTTGTTATTGGATAAAAAAAATTCCATTTACTTTGGCTGTTTTGTAAATTTGCTTATTGTTGCTTTAGTTATGGTTGGTTGGATTGATGTCTGCCTGGTAGGGTAGACTGGGTACAATGTATTTTATGCGAAATTTATTCGTGAGAAGTGGAGCGCAATGAATTTGTTTTAGTGTTGGCTGTCTGTTGAATGGGGCTGGCTGACGATGGCTATGTAAATACACCAATTCCAACACACACGTATGTATGTACATATGTATGTACACAGTGGCAATCGGTGTTCTTTGTTTTAATATGGTCGCAAAATTTAATTAACTGTTTGCATAAAAAATTATATTTACACAATTTAATTATATTTCATCAATAAAGGTAGCAGCAATAAATATATATGTATGTATGTACAGTGAATCACAGTGAAAATGGCCCACCAGTATTTGGTAAATATTTATTAAAAAGGAAGAAAATAAAATAAATATTTTTGTTTAAAATAAAGTTTATTTGGTATTCAATATAAGGAACTAAAAAATTCTTTTAATTACATTATTAATTCATTCAAATTTATCTCACAATGAAAATGGCCCCGTACCTATATTATTATTAAAGAAATAACGTTTTTTTTATTTTTAATATTATGTAGGAAAGCCTTTTTGACTTATTACCGATTTTAAACGATTAGGAATGGATTCTACTAACTTTTTTGTGTAACTTGGAGAAATTTTTTTGAACGGTTTTTGTTTCTGATGTAAAAAATCAATGAATTAATAATGTAATTAAAAGAATTTTTAGTTCCTTATATTGAATACCAAATAAACTTTATTTTAAACAAAAATATTTTATTTTCTTCGTTTTTAATAAATATTAACCAAATACTGGTGGGCCATTTTCACTGTGATTCACTGTATATATATGGATACTTGAGAACTTATAGGTGAACATCAAATTGGCATTTTTTTTTTGTACAAAAACTATTAAATTTACAAAATTCGTTAAAAGAATTTTTTTCATATAAATTCTTTAATTGTTTCATACAAGGTAATATACATACATATGGGCAATTTCGTGTCAAGTGACCCAATTTTTAAAATAGATGTCTTCCGATTTGGATGAAATTTGCACCAAGGTTAGTACTATTGGATAGTAGGCCAGACACTCTATCAGTCAAGAACTATCAGTTCAGCTCTATCAGTCAAGAACTGCCGGAGTTAGAGGGGGTCAAAGTTGGACATTTTGGTCATACAGGGTTTTTTTAAAATGTGTCTAACTTTCCACCTATTGGTCCTAGCAAAAATAGGATATTAGATAGCTATTTCTTCAATCTTTCCAAAAATAATTTTTTTAATTTTTTAAAAATTTTTTTTTTATTTTTTTTTAAAAATTAATATTTTTTTTTCCTTTAAGGCGGCCTTCATAATCGCTTAATGGGATGCGAGTGGTATATCTATCAAAAAAATTATTTTTTAACTCAAGAATAAGATTTTTCAATATTTGGCACATGTACCATTTTCATTTCCCCCCATTTTTTCGAAATGGAGTTTTTTTTATTTTTCCTCAAAAGAAAACTTAGACCATTTCCTTTAAGATCTTTGTGGGCACTTAGTAGCAATAGGCATATCTATAAAAAAAAAATATTTTAACTCAAAACCAAAGTTTTTAAATTTTACCATATGCACTATATTTTTTTTTTAATGGATGTTTTTTTTTTTGCTCAAAGAAAGCTTAGTTCTTTTCCTTTAAGAGCTTTGTGGTCACTTAATGGGATGCGAGTGGAAAAACTTTAGCATGCGAAACTGAAGCTCTAGTAGCTCAATTTTATCAGCGAGATGATATGAGTCGAATGATGCCAGTAATGAAAGACTGGGTGTCTGTTCGAATCGATGGCCAGAAAGTCCAAATGCAGAAGAGGATGTTTCTCTGTAACCTGTTATTTGTCATTTGGTCGCTCAAACGTGAAATTGACACATTTTGTAATAAACAATCAAGATCCATCAAAACTTTTGAAAATTTTTGAACTAAAAGTTCATTTGATGAGATGACATATTTATATAAAAAATATTACGCGACTGTTACACTATTTATATAATGACTACGGTAATTTTCGTCCGATTTGATCAAACGAAATGCCAATCTCTTCACAAGATAATGCACTTTCATAATGTCATCACTTATTTCATATTTTTTAAGTAAAGTTTGCCACTATGAACGGACAAACTTGAAAAAATATGAAAAAAATTCGCATTTTCCAAGTTTACCTCATCAAAACTCATAGCATATTAAGCCAAATAATAAATATATGTATATGTATTATAACAAAAATAGAAAAAAACACACAACCTTTCTTGTTCACGATCAAAAACCGAATTCATTTATTTCTTCTCATCAATCATCTTATCCTATTCTTAATGCTACTATGTTACAGAGTTGTACTAATAAGTATGAATATTATAATAATGGTTGTACTAAAAGTACAGGCCAGTGATGGTAAATTATTGTACCATTACAAAAGGTCCATCTTTCCCCTTTTCAGCAAGATTTAATTTTAGAAAATCGGGTCCGAAATGTTTGAGTAATCCAGAAGTTTATGCGTAAAGTCCAAAAAAAACAGTTTTTGTCAAATAAAAAAAGTTTGGAGGGTTCGAGAAATATAAAAAAAATAGTTTTGAGTTCTACTGAACAAAACTCATAACCTACACTATGAGATTAGCCGGGTGTATTTAATTTTTTTATTATGTCGCACCGTGTAATTAATGGTGTCAAGCAAATAACCTCTACGTCACGTCGAATATTGCATTTAAAGTTCAAGATTTTATTCCGGAGATTTTGGCCCTCTCGATCTTTTAGAATTTCGTGCAATTAATATTTGTAAGACTTTCTGATTCAAATACACTTCTTTTTTTATGACATCACTCTATCAAAACCACATACATATTATCAATACCGATACATAAGCGGTGATTTTTTAAGAGCTATAGGAAAATTTTTCAAAAAAAACACATAAAATTCAGAAAAATGCATGAAATCTTTATTTGAATCGATAGTACGGTCCATATAATTTAATGTTTGAAGATTATTTCATGCAAATGTTGACCGCGACTACGCCTCAAATGGTCCATCCGCTTAGTCCAATTTTGGCATACTCTTTCCAACATTTCGGCCGGTATCTCACGAATAAATGCTTCAATGTTGTCTTGCAATGCGTCAATTGAAGCGAGCTTGTCTGTATAGACATGAGCTTTAACATAGCTCCACAAAAAATAGTCTAAAGTGTAGTGTATGTATTTTAGGAATTAGACGGTAACACTAATGTTATTAAATTATTTTATAAACAATATGGTAACTCGAATTAATAACATAGAATAAGAACATGAACATAGAATAAGAACGAAATTAATAAAAAGTCTGTATTCTTTGGTAACCGATCACGTTCGGATGTTGTTTCATTTTAAAAATATAATATAAAGGCGATAAATCGCACGATCTAGGCGGCCAATTGACCAGTCCCGAACGTGAAATAAAATGTTCACCGAAATCGCCTCTCAATAAGTCCATTGTTACGCGTGCTGTGTGGCATGTGGCACCGTCTTGTTGAAACCACATGTCATGCAAGTCAAGCTCTTGCATTTTGGGCAAAAAAAAGTTGGTTACGATTCGCAGCATCTTTGAAGAAGTACGGTCCAATGATGCCAAATTCAATGATTTGCAAGCGTTGTTCGTTTGTAAGACGATTCATGGTTAAATTATAGACCAAACTAAAGATGTGTGACAGTGAAACAAAACACGAAACGTGCGTGAGCTGTTTAAACCAGTGTTGCCAAAAAGATAATAGCTAAAAAATCACCCTTTATTAGTAATTGGCCCAAAAACAAAATTGCCCACCCTTGACGTTAAGATCATCCGTTAACAGTAAGCGTATTTCTAACTGTATTTTTTAAAAAGTTATAAACCAACGGCACAGCAGACAGTAGCACGATAGAAGTCATAATGCTTTTCTACGTATTGTCGTGAATTTTTAAATCAGGGATGCCCAAAGCTAAAACTGTAGTAGTATTCGTGAGCGAGAGAGAACTGCACTGAAAGAAAAGTTGTGTAAACTGAAATAAAATATACGAAAAAAATCCAAAAAGTGGAATTTACAATAAAATTTGGAATAGAAATTTTTCTACAATGGCGGCTTCTAAAGATGCCAAATTGATCAGTGCGCCGAATAATACTACTGCGTGACAATGGAAGGTTTTCGATGAGCTTAAAATTAAGTTTTTGAAAACATTTATTTAAAATTTTTTTAATGAACTCCTCATCAGAAAATGGTCTACCATGACTTGAAGCTTAATAAGCTTGGATATAACTCCATTTTTAACATTTTATTTTCTGAGGTTTTTTCATTGTTTTCTTCTTGAAGTAATCACTAATTCAATTTTTCCAAATAAATTTTTTTATTCTTACAAAATAAATCATTAAAATCATCCATATCACTATGATAAGAACAATAGTGCCTTCTAAAAGCATATTCTCTACATTCCTTCAATATTTTATAACATAAAATGCATTGAGCATCACCAAACGCATTTTTTATCATAAAATGTTTCGTAAGTCATAGTAAATTTTTTTCAGTGCTTTAAGCAAAAAATATTACAAAAAAATCGTACACCCGCCATGCATGTGCATTCGTCGCTGTCTGAGTGACGACTAACCAAAGAGAATAAGAATATGTGTGTTTTTAGTTTGCGCAAAAGCACTATGAAATGGGCATCTATGTTTTAAATTCTGAAATATAGGTTAAGGTTTGTTTGTTGCCGTACCCATTGAAACAGAAATAAGCATAGCTTGCGAAAATGATCGTTTAGCAAGACAATAATGTACATTGGCGACTGAAGTTTTTCCAACCTTGCAAAGGCTAAGAATCAAATATTCACAGAAGTTTCCTCATGAGACGACATATTCAGTTGAATAGCCGATATTTTGTAATTCTGATATATTAAAAACTTTTCGATTACTCCTATATCGTATTTACAACATCTCCTGAGCGATTATTGCAACCAAAAAGATATATACTTAAGCAAAATATGGAGTTTATACTATATTCACGACAGTTGGTTGACTTACCTTCATTTAGACTTTTTATTTATATACAGTGTTGGAAAAAATAATAGGGACACTTAAATTTTTCAATATATTCTTATAATTTTAATTATTTTTCCATTAATATTACAAAGTATATACATTAAATTAAAGGTATTCAAATAGTTTAACTAATAAAATAAAAATAAACGACTATTTCTGTCAAATTCTTAAAAAAAAAATATAATTTATTTGAAAAAGGACTGGAAAAAATAATAGGAACACTTTATGTTATGCTAAAAATATGTATATTTTGTTAAACATTACCATCAGTTCCAGATATTATTTCAATATTTGGTTGAAGCACCTTTTATTTTTATTACCTCCTGACAGCTACGATTCATAGATCCCACAAGATTCGCACAGACGTCAGGGGGAATTGAATACCATGTTTCCTGAATTTTTTTCCACAATTCCTGTTTATTTTTTGATTTAAAGTTGCTGATTTTATTTTTTAGGACTCCCCAAAGGTGTTCAATGGGGTTTAAGTCCGGTGATTGGGACGGCCACTCCATTACACTCTGTTGAAACCACAATTTGACGCTTCTAGCGCTTCAAGTGGCATTTCGTTCTCGGCAAACGGAAGCATTTCATTCTGTAGAATATCTATGTAGGCAGAACTAGTCATTTATTTTGATTTTATTAGTTAAACTATTTGAATACCTTTAATTTAATGTATATACTTTGTAATATTTATGGAAAAGTAATTAAAAATATAAGAATATAGTGAAAAATGTAAGTGTTGCTATTATTTTTTCCAACACTGAATGTCTATACGCTGAATGTTCTGAACCTGATGATGATTTACATGATAAAAACTACTTGCACACTTAAATAGTTTATGCTAAAGGTTACGCTATTAGAGAATGTACTTATTCTAATTTATTTCTAATTAAACTATAGGGTCCGCCAAATAACTTTTTTTTTTTTGAAAATGCTTAAAAAAATCTACTGAATATTTTCTCAAATTTCTTTTTTTATTTGAAAGTACAATCCTTCCGGTTAATAATGGAAAATAATTTCATTCAAATGGCTGTCTCGGCTGGCCATGCAGTAGCCTACACGATCGGTTCAATTTTTAAGCACATTATCGATTGTGTGCAGCTGTATTTCACCAATGGCTTCCCGAATATTGTTCTTTAAAGCTTCAACTGTCTCTGGCTTGTCGGCGTAACACTTATCTTTGACGGCACCCCACAAATAATAGTCCAACGGTGTCAAATCGCAGCTCCGAGGTGGCCAAACGACATCAGCTCTGCGGCTGATAATGCGATCTTCAAAAACATGGCGCAAAACATCGAGTGTGAGCTTCGACTGTGTGTCACGTAGCGCCGTCCTGTTGAAACCAAATGTTGCCAATATCCTCCACTTCAATTTTTGTGAACAAAAATTCGTTCAACATGGCCCGATAACGATCGTCATTGACTGTAACGGCCACTCCTTGCTCATTTTCGAAGAAAAATGGCCCAATTATGCCTCTGGACCAAAATCCGCACCAAACAGTGACTCGTTTTGGGTGCGTTGGCTTTTCAATGTATGCGTGCGGGTTTTCTGTGCCCCAAATGCGACAATTTTGCCAAGATCAAAATGAGCTTCATCTGAAAAGATGATTTCTTTTTGCCAAAATCGGCATCTTCTGTAAGTCGATCGCAGGCCCACTTAGTGAAGCGAAAACGCATTGAATGGTCAATTGGCTGCAACTTCTGAACCAATTGGACTTTGTATGGCGTCATACCAAGGTCTGTTTGCAAAATTCGTCTCAATGATGTCTCCGAAATGTTCAATTGTTGAGAACGACGGTGAATTGATGTTGATGGCGCTTCACACACACTTTTTTTTTTTGGCTTTTCACGCTTTGGTTTATCGATGAGGATGCCAGTTTCTTTGACTTTTTTCACAAGATAACGATACGATACGGAGCTGACGGTGCTTCTCTTCTTCCAAAATCCGTACGCAATTTATTTTCAGACATGAACTAAGTGTTACCATTCACGAAATAAGCTCTAGTTGAAAAAAAATGTTAGATGGCGGACCCGATACATAGGTGTCTATACGCTGAATGTTCTGAACCTGATGATGATTTACATGATTAAAAACACTTGGACACTTAAATAGTTTATGCTAAAGCTTACGTTATTAGAGAATGTACTTATTTTAATTTAATTCTAATTAAACTATTTTAAAGTTTGAAAAATTCCTAAATAATTAATTTAATTTTTTTCTTTTTTTTTAATTTTAGAAGCCAATAAAAACTGTTCGGAAACGAGCCTTTGCAAAATATACCGAAAGTGATAAAATATCTTGGAGACAGTCACAAGACAGCAGCAGCTGTACTGTTGTAAGTGAGAATATCGATGAGGAAATACAAACTGATACTAGCAATATGGAGTCCCATACAAAGATTAAGAAAAAAACACACGAAACCATTGCAAAGGAAGCACAATTCATAGAGGCTTTAACACAAAAATATGAGCTTACCTACTATAACAATAACAATAATCATATTAACAATAATAGTGGCTCTAAAAATAATTACATGACTTTGATTAACAACAACAACAACAACAACAATAATAATAATAATAACAACAACAACAACATAATAAGCAATAATAATAGTACCGGCAATAATCATAATAACAATGAATTTTGGCAAATGGCAAGATTATGCATGCAACGACCAATAAATTATGAAACAACAAATCATAAACTGCAACAGCCTACAACTACAACTACACTACAAACTCCAAATAATATACCACAAATTACACGCTTACCAACATTTTACTATCATCGCCATCACCAACTGCTACGATCGCCAACTGAACAACAGCAGCAGCAGCAGCAACAGCAACAGCAAAATAGTATTACCCCACAAACATTTCCTGCCACTCAGCAAGTCTATCTACATTTACAACAACAACACCAACAAGCAGTACAAAAAACACAAAATCAATTTACCAACGATATCCTATTGTCGCCGACATCCCAACCATCAAGCAATAATACGATCTCATCTCAAGCAGTATATCCACCTGAAGTTACAGATGTCGCTGCCGCCTACTTACACTTGCGACAAAATAGCCATGATAGCGGCATCAAATCGACACGAGCCAATGGAATTGGATAAATAAAATTCTTATTTAATTGCAAATTAACATACGTCTTATATAAATAAATAAGTTAAATATGTATATATATAGTAGTACATAATTGAAAAAATTTAATCCCATAATATTACATACATACATACATCCACACATACATAATTGGTCATTACAACCCTTTCAGTCAGGATTACGATCTAATATCTCACACCACTTACATACAGTACGTGGAAAAAATAAATTGTCATGACTAATATTTCAATAATGGTACGCAGTAAAATTTATTTCAGTGTTTTTTCTGATACAGTCGAAATTCATGTTGCAAATGTAAGTTGTCAATAAATTAATATCCGCAATGGCCGAAGTTTTGAACGGTCATTTTGCCAAGTCTATGTGTCATCGAGTCCACAAGCTTCAAACATTGATTCCTAGGAAAATTTGCCCAGTGTCTAATGATACACTCTCTCAAATCTTCTAATTTTTGGGGCTTATCCTCCGAAATGCGCATTTTCAAACTTGCCCATGCATTTTCTATTGAAGACAGATCTGGACTCTGTGGAGGCCAGTTTAGAACATTTATATTTTCCCTTCTAAAATAATCCTTTATTAATTTCGCTGTAGAATGAAATTTTGTCGCCGTGGTCTAGTAGGTAGTGTGCTGGCTTATTAGACGTAAAAAGCCAGGGTTCGAGTCCCAGGCCAGACATCAAAAAAATAAAAAAAATACAAAAAGTATTTTTTTGGCGATTTCTTCTCAGTTTCTCAAAAAATCTGTAGTTCGGAGTCGACTTTAAACTGTAGGTCCCGCCACTTATGTATAATATTAACACACACAACATAAGTGGTGTGAGAAACTGCGGGCTTCTTGGGGACGATTGCCTGTAGACTGTCTAATGGTGAAGCTATAGCACTGGCCATTTTATAGTCACCTAGCAGCAACTCGTTTCCTTGCCGTTCGCATCTTCCACCTTTCCACCTTACCTAAAAAAAAAACCTGCACAATGCACTGCATGAGTAGGGGCCATCCCCTGAGTGCTGGCTTCATAAAAAAAAAAAAAAAAAATAGTCATCTACCTTCCGGTATTGCAATCTCTTCAAGGATTTTCAGATATACAGCGGCAGTCATTCTGCCTTCAAGAATAACGATACTACCAGTACCATATGCCGATAAGCATCCCCAAATCATTAAACCTCTTTCTAACGACTTAAAGGTGGGTAGAGTACACTTGTATGTAAGTTGTTCTTTGGGGTTGCGCCATACATATTGTTACGTTTTTACCTTTTTAAAAACGTTTAAATATGAGTTCGTTGATTGCAAACCAAGTAAAAACAAATATGTGTCTTATTTTAATTAAACTCTCTTTATTGTCCACACTTTCTTATGTGCCACTGTTCACACTTAACCGATACAACAATAATTGCTTATTCACACACAACTATTCTGCTCGTAACCGATATCTTCAAACACGACTATTTAGTTCACACGCAACTTCACTCAAGACTGACTCAATTACAACTGACTCGCTCGTCTGCTTTGTCTTGCCCTTTTATAGTCCAACACGAACAGTACATCGAACGTTCTTGAAGAAGAATGTTCGCGGTTTCGCATTCTCGCAATTTCTATGGCGACTGTATTACTTGTTGTTGCGCTTGTTTATTTGTCCATCCCTTTTGCTCTCATGCTTGTTGTTGTTGGTTTATTTGGAAGATGTTCGATGTATTTGTGTATTGTATACACATTGCCTCTTGTTGCGTTCGCTTATGTTGCGTTTGCGTTATCCATCTCTCTCATACTCATACTGATGTTATTGTTAGTTCATGTATGGTTCGATGTACATATGTGTTAGTGTAGCTAGTAGCTTTTGTTTATTGTTTTTATGTGAAACGATATTAGGTCGTTTCGTTCTGCGTAACAATATGTACACCATGCCGTGCGAATATTTAAGTCTAATCATGGACTCATCTGTCCAAAGTACCGTATGCCAAAAATTTGGAGGCTTTAATATGTGTTCCTCATAAAATTGTCGTCTCTTTTGTTTGTTTTTCTTGCTTATAAACGGAATTTTACGAGCAACTCGACCATGCTTATTACTTACCTATTGTATAGACCGAAGGTGCCTGTTTGCCTTCATTTAATAGTTGCGCCCGAATTTTCGGTGCAGATTTGAATGGATCAGCATTGGAAATTTCCAAAATTCGCCTACTTATTCTTTTATTCAGTGGTTATTTTAGTACGCCCAGGTCGCATTTTCCTGCAAACTCGGTGTTCTTTCTTATACTTTGAGATTACTTTCCAGATTGACGTTTGACTTTTATTAAATTTGTTTGCTATATACATATCTCTGTGTGTGGCCGTCTTTATATAAATTAATTATAGCAGATCGCTCTTCATTCTTTAATTGCCTAAATTTTGGCATTTTTAAACTTATTTATAGGTATCCTAGGAAAAAAATACATATTATTTATAAAAAATTTAAAGAGACCTTCTTTTATAATAAATCTAACCAATTATACTTACAATTAAATACTTTCAATTTAGTTGTAGCTAGCCACAAAATTTTGCTTACTTGCTTTTAGTTTTTTATATAAAAACCGATAGACACTTCAGATGACAACTTATTTTTGCAACGTCACACCAGCAACTATACCAATTTAAAACAGCACCAAATACACATTGTTGAAGCAAATCGTACCAAAATGCAAGTGCTTTTTTTTTTATAAAGCTACTTCAAAAATATATAAAAACAACACAAAAAAAAAAAACAGAGAAGGATCGTAAGATCATCTAAAAACTTAATTTTTGCTTTGACAACTTATTTTTTCCACGTACTGTGTGTTGCTACTGATTTCTACATGTGAGTGGCGGGACCTACAGTTTAAAGTCCACTACTCCGAACGACGAATTTTTGAGAAAATTTTCATGGCAAATTTTATTTACTCTCAGAGTTTTTGCCAGAAATCTGCTGAGAGGAAGTCGCCGAAGAAATATTTTTTCATGTTTCGTTTTGTTGGAGTTGCCTCATCAGGGGGTTTGAACCGCGTTGTCTCATGTCTACTAAGCCAACACACTACCTACTAGACTGCGGCGACTACATTGCATAATATTACAAAAAGTTATCAATTAATTACTAAGACAATTAGCTTATAAGATATACAATACACAAAAATACATACATCGTACATACATATCGCTCCTTTATTGCAACATAGGTCATATCTCAAAAAATTAAAAATTTGTAGTTACTTAAGCAAAACTGCTCTTTTAGACCTTCGGTACATGTTGAAAAAAAAATCAGTTTTATATCCCAAGCTGAACCGAAACTATAGCAATTGAAGTTAGGCAATTAGATCATAGGACTTATGTCTTGAAAACTTAAATCGCATTTTGCCAAGTTCAAGTTTTTTTGACATATGACTATGTTGCAATAAAGGAGCGATATGTAGATTCGAGTAAATATCTTAGACCATGATATTCGCAAAAAAATTCGTCAACAAAATACATAGTGAGGGAATTTGTCAAAGCTTTATGGTGTTTTCTTTTCTACCAAAAAATGTGCATTTTATTAACGCAAAATGCAATTTTGCATTTGTTTCTTAAAAATGTTTCGCCCTCTAAAAGGGTGGTATGTTTTATTCTAAATAATTCGCACTTGCCAATGGTGGAGGGCATTGCATTTTATGCCCTGTATAAATCGAGAGTGCTGATAATGCCCTGTAAAGCAGATGACTTTTGTTTATTTATAGGGCTACCAGATGAAATTTAAAAAAAGTCGCCTGGTATTGTTATCCAATTTGAAGTTAATTTTTTCATTGTTTTGTGGAGTAATCTTAAGAAAATATTACATTATTAAAGCTACATGGTCAGCAATATAAAAAATTGCATTCAGTGTTAGAACAGTGTTAAAATATTTTTTTTTTTTTTGTTATAAAAAAAACGTGCAAAAAATGAAGTCGAAAAATTAGCGATCTGGCAACACCTTTGAACAAATTTACATTTCCTCATTCATTTTCTTAATAAGTGGTAAACACAGGGCATACCCTTTTTTAATATTTGTGTTATGTTCTTCTCAAATAAAAAATGACATTACAACAGGGTTGGTCAAAAATTTGTTTAATGCACCTTGTAAGAGGGTTACATTTTCTTTGTAGAAAAGAAAACACCATTAGCTTTGGCCAGAACTGCATATGTATGTGCGTATAAAATATAAAAAACAAGATTTAGGGCCATTACTACAACTTGCCGTTAACTAAAGGAAGGATTTTAACGGGCAGATAAATTGTTTTTCATTATTATAAGTGGATAATATGATCGAAGTGAGCGTTAAGCTAAAGGGAGGATCATCCTACCGGTAACTTTTAAAGTTAAGTTTATGTTTTAAATTTGCCATATTATATATTATTTTCAATATGTCAACTTTAAATCGACGCCTCCATTCTATAACGTTCTAAGTGTACTTAGAACGTTTTTAATGTTCTTGCATTTTTAAATTCTACGTTCTCTAAAGAGTGGTTCCAAAACAATTTGATAGAAGTTCTACCTTGGCCTGCACAATTCACTGATTTTAACCCAATGGAGAACTTGTGCGAGAAAATTGCAAAACCAAAGAAGATTTATTTGAAGTTGCAAAAATAGCCTGGAAAGCAATATTACCTGAAATAATTAATAATTTAATATCCACTATGCCTAAAACATGTGCGTGTGTCATCCAGAATAAAGAATTCGCAACGAAATATTGATTTCAATAGTTTTTTGTGCATCTTATACTGGGTTCAGACATGCACCTTTATTGCGTAAATCGCAATAAACGGCATTATTGATCTCAATATTTCATATAAAATTTCAATTAATTATTGGCCAATAAATTCATAAATTGTTATAATATTGATAAAAAACTTTAAATACAGCACTGTCATAAGTACGTTCAGTGAGCAGATTACATTTTTCCGAACGCTTTCTATTAATATTTGACAACTCAAATGTAAACAACGACAAACAAAAAATGGAAGGTCAGCAGAAATGTTTGTATTTTATATTGAGTTTCATATCAAATTTTTCTTTCTCATCCTTCTGAGAAAAGCCACTTTGGAGTCAAAAGTAGTTCCTATTAACCGCAACAGCTCGGCGTTTCGGTTAATCATTAGCAATACCTTTTTAAATGTTAAATTGTTTCCCATTTTTTCTAAAAAATTTTTTGGAACTAATTTTCGCGATTAAATTAAAAGCAATGTTGTTGAAGCTCAATAAACCGAATATTGATTTAATAAAAGTGCATGTCTGAACACAGTATTAAATTGGGGGTGCTTTAGTTTTGTCCGCTTATATTTGCGATTTAAAATGTTTTTTGAATTTTAACTTTTTTTTTATTAAATTCTGAATTCCTTAAGTTTGCGTTTTTCAATAATAAGGAGAAAAATAAATAAAAGATAAAAAAAATTAAATTTAATAACTTTGTTTTCTTAGAAAAATTATCATTTTACAAAAATGTACTGAGGGGGTGCTTTAATTTTGGCCGATACTGTACATGAATTACCTATAAAGATCATTGATGTTGCTAATGTTGAGTTAGTCAATAGTCAAAATTAGATGTAAATAAAATGGAAATATAAAGTGGTAGACAGTTCAAAGGAATTATTTCTAAACATTTATGTCCCTGTTTTTATAGTCGAAGATAAAAACTAATATTTTAGAACTTAATATTATATACATACATATACACTGTCTCCATTCACTAAGCAGGCGGAAACAATTTTCAGAATATTTTTAAAAAACTACTTACCAGATTTTAATAAATCAAAATTATAGGAAAACAAAGGAAATGGAATACTTTATTAGATATTATTTGTTTTTGATAACTATGTACATTACAGTGATTGTGTCATTTGAAGCTGTTTGCTATTCACTTATAACTGCATTGGATAATTCTTCCTGCCTGCCGTGTGTGAATACGAGATCTTATTTTGCGATCCATAATTTCCCCTAGATTTTCAATGGGATTATGATCTGAAACTATCACAACTTAATTCTAAAACACTTGTAAGGTTTTTTTGCAAAAATAATTCTCATTTTCGACATTAAAGAAATAATTTCTACAATTAGTCCACTCTACGTTTTTTGTTTCAATTATAAAGGGCTATCCATTTCGTGGTTTCAAAAGTATGGGACTGGAATTCGACTGGAATTCTGTCAAACTAAGTTGTGAAAACAATTTTTTTCTTTTCAGTTGAAAGTCTGACATTGACGAAAATGGATCGCTTAACTATCACACAACGCATAAAAATGATCAAAATCTACTACAAAAATGGTGATTCTGCCACAGCCACGTATCGTGCTTTAAGAGGAGATTATGGTTTACATAATCGTCCAACTACGCAAGCAATTGGCAAAATTGTGAAGAAATTTGAAGAGACTGGAGTGGTTACAAATATTGAAAGGCCTGTGCATCATCGTTTCGCTCATTCCGCTGAAAATATCGCTATTGTAAGTGAAAGTGTTGCCGAAGACCCGAATGTGTCGATTCCTCGTCGTTCTCAGGACTTAGGACTGTCTTACGGCACATTATGGCGTATTTTGCATTTAGATCTACACCTACATCCATATAAAGTTCAGCTCACGCAACAACTGAAGCCAGCTTGGATGCTTGGGTGCTTGAACAACAGGCTGTGGACGGCAATTTTTCGAACAAAATTTTCTTCAGCGATGAAGCACATTTCACACTCGGTGGGTATGTTAATAAATAAAATTGTCGTATTTGGGGTTCTGAGAATCCTCAAGTAATTGAAGAGAGGCCATTACATCCAGAAAAAGTCACTGTTTGGTGCGCTCTTTGGTCCGAAGGTGTGATTCGACCTTACTTCTTCGAAGACGACGATGGAACGACTGTCACCGTCAATTCGGAGCGTTATGGTCATATGATAACCGACTTTTTTTTTTGCCTGCTATTAAAGAATACGACTTGGAGAATATGTGGTTTCAACAAGACGGTGCCACATGCCACACAACTCGAGCGAATATGGCTTTATTGCAAGAGACATTTCCGGGCCGCGTAATTTCTCGTCGTGGCGATATCAACTGGCCACCAAGATCATGCGATTTGACACTATTAGACTTTTTTGTGGGGCTACGCGAAAGACCGTATTTATGCAGATAAACCTTCAACTCTTGAGCACTTAAAAAGCAACATTCGTCAAGTTATGGTTGAGATACCGCCCAATATGTGTCAAAAAGTGGTCGAAAATTATCTCAAAAGAATCAATGCTTGCAACACTTCGCGTGGAGGTCATTTAAATGATGTAGTGTTTCACACATAATGTCAACGTTCAAACTTTACAATAAAAAAAAGAAATATCATGAAAAAAAATATTTTATATGTGTTTTATTTACGTTTACTTTTGAAACCACGAAATGGATAACAAACAAATAAAAATAATAAATTGTGCGCATCACAAGTGCTCAAAATAGTGTAATGATGCTTTAAGAGTGTTAATAGTTACTCCACAAATTAAATGCAATTAAAAACATCGATGTCATTATACACACATACATATACATATTATTTAATATTTACTGAAACAATACATACTTATCCATACAGTATATAGAATACAGAACGCAATGTTTTTAAATTTTGCAATTAAATTTTATTTATAAACTTTTGGAAGCTTTATTATAGTAAATATTATTATTTATAAATAGAATAGATTTTTATGGAATATCAAAAAAAGAAAAAAAAAAAAATAAAATTACTATGTAAATTGGTCGTAAGCTATATACATACATATATATAGTCTAAATGAAATATTACCAAATAAAAGAAATCTAATACTCATAATTAATGTGATAAATATATGTATATATTCATTTTAAATGTGTATCATTACTATATTTTAAAATATTTTGCTAATGATTGTACACTCAAAAAAAGAATCAAGCCATCCGGGCTTGAATCAATCCATATCGATCACAATAGTACAGTAAGTACGGTTTGGCTTGAATCAAGTACAAAAGAGTTGAATCAAGCCCGAATCAACCAAGTACAAAAGTGTTGATTTTAGCGCGATTTAAGATTTGGGATCAAAGTGATCTCATCATGTATTTGGTTTAAGCATATTTTTTCTTGATTTAAGATCGAATTCGTACTTGATTCAAGAGAATCAGAAGTTGAAGTAATCCTTAAGCACACTTGTTTCAAGAATTATAAAGTTGATTTAAGCTAGATTTCGTACTTGAATTAACTTACAAATGGGATCGAATTGAGGCAAATCGTAGTTTATTCAAGCACAATGAACTTGATTTAAACCTAAATTCATCCAAAAACGAGCTTGTTTCAAGAATTTTGAACTTGATTTAAGCTCGAACTTGATTTAATCCTAAAATCGATTGATTTGAAAAAAATGCAGGTCGTCTACACAAAAAAAATGCAAGTCATCGACCGGAATAATCCAAGTCATCTACCAAAGAAATGCAACTTGCGAAAAATACGACATTTTGTTAGATATATTTATATTGTATAAAACACATGAACTAAATCAGAATTATTAAAATTTTTACTTTTGAACTTAAAACCCACAATTCCATAACTCAAATAACAAATAACTCAAAATAACACTTTTTTAGATAGATTTGAGCTTTTTAGTATTGATTTTAGTAATATAAGGTTTAGTTTTTCACATCAATCCCGTTTTTTGCTTGTTTTAAGCAAACAATAGCCAAAACGGGCTTAATTTTTCAAGCACGTTTTTTGGCTAAAATTGAGAATAGAAAAGTTGATTTTAGCACGCCGTTTTTCTTTCTGTGTAGTTTCATTCGATTATCATTCATTTCTCTAATAAATTTTGTACATGAAAGAAGCATTACAACAACGCATCTACAGCAGTTAAACCATTTTTTTTTGGTCCTCGTGGTGTTAGATGAGTTTGAGGTGGTAGGAACTCTAAAGGATCAGTTAGCCGACCGTAACGTAATGTAACGTAATGTAACAGTAACGTCTACTTAATGTAAAAATGTAAATGCAATTAAACAACGTAGAAACGTGTCATATGTTTTTAAGGCCCCGATTATGGTTTACAACAGTTGTAAATTTAATGTTGTATTTTTAAAATTGCGATTATGATTTACAACAGTTGTTTCTAAGTGTTGTCAGAACTGTCAAAAATTTACAACAGCTCATTAGTTGTTGTCTTGTTGCCGCGGTAAGTTTAAAAAAGGAAATGGAGAAAAATTTGTATAAATTTGTAATAACAGTGCAAATAATTTTTTGTGGAAATTTTAAAAATTATGCATAACTGTAAATATTTTATAAAAAAATAACCAATAAAGCTGGTCGAGTTAATGAGAGCAAATCCTGACATTTATATAGATATTTTAATTTTAAGTACTTTTGAAATGAATTTATTGCAATACATACAATAAAAAAAAATAATCAAGCAGAACATATATTTGTAATTTTAGTGGCAGTTTCAGGAGAATAGTGCACATCTCCTGCAGAAGGCAAACATTGAAATCTGCATTTCTGTTCTACACTAATCGTTCTTTCAATAACGTTTCTTGCTTTGGAATGGACTGTATTAAAATGGAGCTCTGGTGATCCTTCCGCGGCATTTGGAAACGGAGTTATTAAAAACGTTTCCATTGGTATACTGCGTCACCTTAACACATAAAATGGATACATGCATATGTACATATGTATTTATAAAAAGGAAATAAATGTTATAAACATACATACATAATTGGTCATTACAACCCTTCAGTCAGGATTACGACCTAGCTTCTCACACCACTTATGTTGTGTGCGTTAATTTTATACATGAGTGGCGGGACCTACAGTTTAAAGTCGACTCCGAACGACAGTTTTTTGAGAAGCTTTTCATTGCAATTTTATTTACTTTCAGAGTTTTTGCCAGAAATCTGCTGAGAGGAAGTCGCCGAAGAAATATTTTCGTTTTGATGTCTGACCTGCTATTCGAACTCGGGCCTTCAGTCTAATAAGCCAACACACTACCTACTAGACTACGGCGACTTCAAAATGTTATAAACAATACTGCATTTTATAATTGAATAATTTTACGTACTCAGTATCTGGTAATTCCAAAGGGTTGGAACTGTCCCGAATTTCATTTGCGCTTTGTTGGTACCCTCATCATCATCAAAGAATAATAATATCCATTATTTATATTTAAAATTTTTTTTAATGTAATAATTTTTGTTTTCAATTGACAGTTTTATACACTCAGGGATGTATTTTAAAGGAAAAGTATACTATAATTGAAGATCAACCCTGTGACATACACAACATCTATATGTTGTGAACCATAATCAAGAAAGTAATAAATGTTGTGTTGTCTCTGTTACAACACAACATTTATATGTTGTGAACCATAATCGGGGCCTAATATTGAATGTCATAAAAATTGCAAAAATTAAAAATAAAAAATAAAGATGTTTATGGGTTTGAGTTTCTTAAATACATACATAACACGGTGCGACAGTGAAAATACGCCCGAGTAACTACATACTGCACGTTGTTCAGTTAGTTGAGTAGAACTCAAAAATACCTTTTTTTATATAACTCGAACCTTCCAAACTTGTTTTATTTGACAAAAACTGTTTTTTTTTTAGATAGTCATATCTCAAAAAATTAAAAATTTGTAGTTACTTAAGCAAAACTGCTCTTTTAGACCATCTGTACATGTTGAAAAATGTTGAAAAAAAAAAATTATATCCCAAGCTGAACCGAAGTTGTAGCAATTAGAAGTTAGGCAATTAGATCATAGGACTTATGTCTTGAAAACTTAAATCGCATTTTGCCAAGTTCAAGTTTTTTTGACATATGACTATGTTGCAATAAAGGAGCGATATGTACATTAGAGCGACTCACCAAAAAAAGACCTCGATGTACCCCAATAAAAATGAACCTTGGACTTTTTTAAGATGACATTTAAAATATTTCGGCTCCAGCTTTGACCTCTCGTGAGCTGGACCATTTTGAAAAAGGGTCTATTTTTGGCTGGAGCCGAAATATTTTAAATGTCATCTTAAAAAAGTCCAAGGTTCATTTTTATTGGGGTACATCGAGCACGAATTTCGCTTCCATACAACTTGAGTCGCTCTAATGTACATATGTATTCTACATTTGAAAGTTTTTAAAATACGATATCACCATTGTAATTTATAAAATAAATATTATGAAATTCATTATTAAGTATGTATGTCGCTTTTATGATTCATTTAAAATTTGTTTACATAAAATTTCTCTTTGGGATTTAATTAGTTTTCATCGAATAACATTACAACAACAACAACAACTTTATATCTTTGCTCAATATTCAGTTTCAAAGTTTATAAAAGAACGTATACCCGTAGCCTTTTTTTTTATCGCAAAGGCTAGAAGCAAAATAGTAGTGAGTAAATTTATTCAATAAATTTTTTATTTTGTTTTTTAATATTGAACTTAAAAATTAATTTTATTTTACAGGAATGCCTTCTTTGGTGTATTATGTGCAAATATTTGTTTTGCGTCTGGTTCTCAGCATTCTCTTCATAGTGTACATATGTGAACATATTCTAAGAACGATCCACAATCAAACCCCAGCTTACTTTCGCATCTTATTAATACATTAGTAATATAACAAAAACATTGATTTAATTTCAATACGAATAAATACAAACTACAAACTACAATGCCTATACAGAGTTGGGGAAAATAACAAGAAAAATTTATAAATTACAGGAGACTTCAACTCCAGCATAGTTTTTTTTTTTTTTTTGTAATTAGTTAATTAATTAATTAATTAATAGAAGTGGCCGTAGTCTAGTAGGTAGTGTGTTGGCTTATTAGACTGAAGGCCCGAGTTCGAATCCCAGGTCAGACATCAAAACGAAAATATGAAAATATTTCTTCGGCGACTTCCTCTCAGCAGATTTGTGGCAAAAACTCTGAGAGTAAATAAACTTGTCATGAAAAAGCTTCTCAAAAATCTGTAGTTAGGAGTCGACTTTAAAACTGTAGGTCGGTCCCACCACTCATGTATAAAATTAACGCACACAACACGAGTGGTGTGAGAAGCTAGGCCGTAATCCTGACTGAAGGGTTGTAATGACCAATTATGTATGTAAGGACTACAAACAAATGTGTTTCCATCATATCCAATTTTCTCTTTGGAAATATTGTCCTGTATAATATAACATTTTTGTTATGTTTTCTATACTCCCACCTGAAACCTTTCTGGCACTACGGACTTTTAATCCAACTTCTTGGAGTTTATCTATAATAAAGGGATTCATATTATTGCCTCTCGTTTCGGATTTAATGTTTTTTTATTGATATCATAGAAGAGTTTTATTTTTGAACTAAAGTATTGATTTGGTTATTTCGCTCATTTGAAGAATTTTTTTTTTAACTTGGCTAACCAAACCTCAATTATTATTAAAAACTGATTTATTCCGAGTTATCCTGGTATTCTATTGTGTTAGACTATTAGCGTGAGGGTCGTGGGTTCAATTCCCACCAGAGGATCTGGTCTGTTACATTACACCGAGCACATTACAATTATATTGTAATTGATAAATTAAAAAACAATTTATTCCACTTACATGTGCTGTATTTATTTTTTATTAAATATCTATTATCATTTTTTAATCAGAATAAAATTACAAAATTTTTAATAATTATTATGAGCTGAGAAACGTAAACATTATGCTCGGTGTCTATAATAGGTGTCACTAATAGTCCAGGGGGCTTACTCTGTAACTCGATACGAAAATTAAAATGTACGTATTCGAACAAATTGTACTCTGTAGTACGAAAGTACGAACAAAAAACAACAAGTAACTCTGTATTACGAAATCGAGCATAAAACGCTTAGTAAATACTTGAAAATTTGGTACTCAGGGGTTTTTTGGGGTCGCTGATTACAGATATTCATTCAGATTAAAAAAAATTCAAAATGGCGGATCCAATATGGCGGTCAAGGTTTATAAAAATTAATCGGATTTACTTGAAAATTATTACCGCCATTTTGAATTTTTTAAATCTGAAAATTTGACATAAACCCCCCCCCCCTACTTTAAGAGTGCATGCAATCAATTTGGCTTTGGGCTCATTTTAAAGAGCAAAGATCAATTGTCAATTTCTGACAATAGCGATGGTTGTAGCACGTCAGTGTTTAGCTCTACTTTTCTCTATTTTTTCAAAAATGGACAAAAACGCTATTTTTAGGGTTTCAACCCCCCTTTTTCCAGAAAACCTGACAAGTTTTTGAACCCAGATTCGTGTTCAGCGCGCAAAATGCTTTCGGAAACACTTGGAGCCATCTTATTTGAACAAAAAAAGTCCAAATTTGCAGGGCTGTGTAATTTATAAAAGAAGAGCGTGGCATCTTAGAAAACTTAAAAATTGTAGAAACGTACTTTAGTACTAACAGTTAATACGGCAGTATATTGGGTCTTTAATTAAGAATTTTCTCTCTTTAAATTTAAATAAAAATAAATGTGTGTACGATACCAGAGATCAGCAATGAATCGTTTTTCCGCTACTCATAAGTACTCATGCAATTTTGAGTATGAGTGAATCAACAGAATTGAAATTCAACTACTCTGATTCATTCGTACTCGCTACAGCATTGATTTATAAGTATAGGTTGCAATGAGTATGAGTACAACGTTGACATCAAACTCACAACATTCGAAATGTGTTTGATTCATACGCCTACTCATTCTGATTCATAAATTTAGAAAAATACTTATAATACTTATAAGTGATTCGAGTGGCTCGAATCATTCATCAAAATTTACAGCCTTTGTTATTGTTGCATATACAAACAAAGAAGAAAGGAAAGACAAAGACAACAAGCAAAGCATACACACAATCTTCTTATGAGTATAGTAGTGTTCGTACGCGAATCATACTTATTTTGTGCTTCGTGTAAATGTTAAGTAGAGACGAGTCAAAGTCAATAACATCATGCGTATTGTTAAGTATGAATACGACGAGTACTTCCAACTTTGAGTATGAGTAGTATGAGTATCATATTAAAATAAGTATGAATGCGTATAAGTCTCAGAAATAATAAGTATGACTCGAATCTACTCATCGTTTTGAATACTCGTTGCTGATCTCCGTACGATACATCGTTGCCAATTTTTTTAAAAACGTTTTTTCTGAAAAAAAAAAACTTTTTTTTTACCAAAAACAAAATTGTTTTCTACAAAAGTACCAAAATGTTTAAAGGAAACACCGGAACCCGATGCCCTCTGTAGGTGTTTCTTTGCTACCTTGCCCGGGTCTAATAAAATACACAATATTTCATTTAAAAATGTAAATATTTCGAGTTCTTATTATTGAATTTATTGAAAAAAATTTAAAATTGAATTTTGTTTAAAAATTTGTTTCGTTAGAAAAGAAATTTAATGAAAACTTTTTCGCATCTCCAAAAATGGCAACGCTGGTAAGATATTATTGACAATTTTAAATCGTTTGAAATATTGATAACACTTTGTGTGAAGTATAACAGCATTTGAATGGCTGCCGCGGCTTCTCTGTGCGGAGCGCATTAGAAATGTCGATTTTTCCACGACTCTGGCGCATAAATCAATATTCAATTGTGGCACGTGCGGCGTCCGGTTGAAGACACATGTGGGTGGTGTCTATATAATTCAATTCAGGCCAAAAGAAGTTAGTAATTATCAACTTATATTGCTGGCCGTTAACATTGACGGTTTAGTCAACGTCGCTCACAAAGAAACATGGACCGATGGCGCCGTTAGCGAATTTCATGCGAATTGATGTCGTGCCAAATTCGAAAAATTCATTTGTTCACGTACCTATTCATCCAGAAATGGGCCATATCGTTGCTAACTGCTCCATAACCTATTCAGCGAACAACCATCATTTTTCATGGTCATTGGACAGAACAGTCTGAATAAATGACAATTAATTTGACCGTTATGACTGTCAAAGTTCGAAGGCCCCTGTTGACGACTCTATAACAACAACTCTTTTACATGAAAAAGCTTTTATGTAACAAACTTTAAAATTGGCTGTGCTAATTTTTGTTGGTTTGTGTCTTCGGAATTCGAATTCATACACACTGGTTGAATTATTTGCTTTGTCTATTTGTCTATCACATTATACACTGGAGCCCCGACTTACGTCGTTAATGGAGACCGGAGAATTGCAACGCAAATCGAATCAACTTTTTCTATACAAATGCGTTGAAATTTAATTTATTGGGACCCAGAATTATAACTTCGATTTGCGTCGCAATTCTCCGGTCCCCATTAACGACGCAAGTATGGGCTCTAGTGTACATTTATGCTGCAATATGTGTTTGCTTTTTGTGCACTGAAAGTAGACAACTAGCACGGTTACTTTGTATTTGTTGCCTAGCAAATAAACAAATAATAAATCGGTAAAAAAAAATTAATTTATCAGATTATTTGTGAACTTTATATCAGTGAAAGTGAATATTTAAATCAGAAAATAGTCATAAAATAATTTATATTCAAACTTTATTTTTTTTTTGCGCTATTGTTGAATACCACTGTTCACGAGATTCTTTGGTATTAAAAAAGCTTTAAAAGCTTTTAAATAGGTTTGGGTCTTGAATATTTAAACAAAATTCCACTGTTATTTCAATTCATATTTAGGTTAGACAAAAAATAAATAAGTTTTTAGATGACTAAACCAATGCGTTAAGGCTCAGTTACTCGACCGTAACGTAATGTAACGTCTACTGAACGTAAAAATGTAAGTGCAATTATAGAACGCAAAAACGTGTCATATGTTTTTATTTAAACAGAACAAGAAAAGAAATAAATAAAAACAAATAAAAAAGTAAAACTTGCAAAAAATAAAAGACAAAAATTTGGATATGGATATAGAAGACATTTTTTTTGTGTTTGTGTTTCTTAAATTTTGAATTTTAAATTTCTTAAATTTAATTTTTTACACAGATTTCAAATATTAAATTTAAAAACTTCGTAAAAATGTAAGAAAATTAAATTTTTTTTATAGATTCTTACGTTCCGGTTACGTTACATTACATTTCTTTCTATAACCATTCGTATTGATTTTTACATAACAAAAATGATCAGCTGTTTATTACTGTTGCGGTTACATTCCGTTACGGTCGAGTAACTGAGCCTTAAAGAAAAATAGGATTTTCTTACATTTTTACGTGACTTCTTTTTAGCAGTTTAACAACGTGTGAATAGTAAAAACCACCAAAAATGAAAATTGAAATTATAAACAGAATTTAAGGCCCCGATTATGGTTTACAACAGTTGTAAATTTAATGTTGTATTTTTAAAATTGCGATTATGATTTACAACAGTTGTTTCTAAGTGTTGTCAGAACTGTCAAAAACTTACAACATCTCATTAGCTGTTGTGTTTTTGCCGCGGTAAGTTTAAAAAAGAAAATGGAGAAAAATTTGTATAAATTTGTAATAACAGTGCAAATAATTTTTTGTGGAAATTTTAAAATTTTGCATAACTGTAAATATTTTATAGAAAAATAACCAATAAAGCTGGTCGAATTAATGAGAGCAAATCCTGACATTTATATAGATATTTTAATTTTAAGTACTTTTGAAATGAATTTATTGCAATACATACAATAAAAAAATATCAATCAGGCAGAACATATATTTGTAATTTTAGTGGCAGTTTCAGGAGAATAGTGCAAATCTCCTGCAGAAAGCAAACATCGAAATCTGCATTTCTGTTCTACACCAATCGTTCTTTAAATAACGTTTCTTGCTTTGGAATGGACTGTATTAAAATGGAGCTCTGGTGATCCTTCCGCGGCATTTCGAAACGGAGTTATTAAAAACGTTTCCATTGGTATACTGCGTCACCTTAACACATAAAATGGATACATGCATATGTATATCTGTATTTATAAAAAGGAAAGAAATGTTATAAACATTTTATAATTGAATAATTTTACGTACTCAGTATCTGGTAATTCCAAAGGGTTGGAACTGTCCCGAATTTCATTTGTGCTTTGTTGGTACCCTCATCATCATCAAAGAATAATAATATCCATTATATATATTTAAAATTTTTTTTAATGTAATAATTTTTGTTTTCAATTGACAGTTTTATACACTCAGGGATGTATTTTAAAGGAGAAGTATACTAACATTGAAGATCAACCCTGTGACATACACAACATCTAGATGTTGTGAACCATAATCAAGAAAGTAATAAATGTTGTGTTGTCTCTGTTACAACACAACATTTATATGTTGTGAACCATAATCGGGGCCTAAATTTTTTACGTATGTTATGTTTATCTACATATATGTGGAATTCTCTTTAAATAAAACTTCACATTTTAAAAACCAAGATTATAATTTACTTCATTATTAACTTTCATAATTTAAAATACTGTATTTTAATGTTTACTATTACATTATACTAGATGAGCCGTGCGAATATTTCGCACCGTTAGTTGTCATTTTTGTAACATAAAATGAAAATAATTAATAGAAATTTTATTAAAAGTATAAAAATATTAGAAATCATAATATATCATACATATTTACATACATACATATGTACATATGTTTAAATGCTTTTATAATACTTCTTTGAATACAATGTTAGAGGTAATGACATGATCATCGTTAACTTTTTGCCCGTACGAATCCTTAATACAAACAAAAATATCTTAAGATGTCTTAATTCAATTACTTGTTTTAATCTAAATGCACGTTATTTATATTCTTATTTTTCTTAAAACCTTTTTAACTGTTAAATATCAGCTGACACTATATATATGTATATATTAAAAGACACCGTATTACCATACTTCATAAAACAAACAATGCCATGACAATAACGACATTACCAAAATGGCTTTTACAACTTTATATATTATGTGGAATAGCATTACAATTAAGCGACCCTGTTTATCGCACTTGATCTAACAACTACTGCAAAGTATTGCCAAAACAGCTTTTTACAACTTAATATGCATATTATATATAACTGACTTAGTAATAAACGGCATTATAGTAAATAGCGGTATTGCGAGAATGGATTTTAATACGTACTATATTATGTAGAACTGCATTACTATTAAGCGACCCTGTATTAGTACACACTTGGACAAAAACATATAATCATAATGACAACAGTATTATCATGCAGTTCTATATAAAATATAATTTTTAATCAATGAAAATATTAATTTTTCAATTTCTAATTATTTTTCGTCATTAGTGTTAGATATAAGCTTTAAAATGAGATAGCATTCATTAAATTTGATGCGGTGGTATGGGAGATATTTGTAACCGACAAAAAAAAAGTGCTTTAGAAATAATATATATGATGATTGGTAGGGTTTATTTTTATTTTAAATTATAAAGATATAGTTTTCTCTGCTTAACTAATTAAATATACACAAGCGTTCGAAATGCCGTAGTCTAGTAGGTAGGTAGTGCGTTGGCTCATTAGCGGCATAAACCCCGTGTTCGTATCCCAGGTCAGGCATCAAAACAAAATATGAAAAAAAAAAATATTTCTTTGGCGACTGCATCTCAGCAGTTTTCTGGCAAAAACTCTGAGAGTAAATAACATTACCATGAACAGCTTCTCAAAAATCTTCGAGTCGACTTTAAACTGTAGGTCCCGCCAGTCATGTATAAAATAACGCACATAACATAAGTGGTGTGAGAAGATAGGTCATTGTTGTGTAAATAATTAATGTAAAATAACATGAATTAACCACTTGTTATTATTAGCTTTTAAGTTATGATTAGTAAGCTTTGTAATTATTCTTCATATTGATTATATAAAATAAAATATATTTCGAACACATAACATGGTGTCAGGTGTCAAAGAAAAATAAAAAATAAAATAAAAAAAAAAAAAAGTCAAAAGCCTATTTAAATAAAATACAAAAAAAAAAATTATATTAAATATTAAATTCGATGAATTCTGAGACAAAGGAACAAAAAGTTACATATGCTGAAATGTCTACACCACAAGTAATGTCGGTTGCAACAACAATTGCACCTCTTAACCTCAAAGGAAGCAACATGTGTGCCACATGGAAGTCGTAGAAAAATCAGTTCAAGATATTTATAAGAGCATCAAATCTTGAACAGCACCTGTAGTAGATGCTCCAAGCAAGATTCCCTTTAGCCTTCATAACAAGTTAAAAATTGAGTTAGATAGAATGGTGAAGCTTAATGTAATACAGCCAGAAAGGGAACCAAAACAGAATGGGTCAATTCCATTGTACTAGTTACTAAGTCTAATGGCCAGTTGAGAATTTGCTTAGATCCCCGTAACTTAAATAAAGCCATACTTCGTCCGCACTATCCTTTTCCAAATATAGATAACTGCAAGGCAAAACTTAGTGGATCAAAATACTTTAGCACTTTAGATGCCAATAGTGGTTTTTGGATGATTCCATTAGAAGAAGCTTCCTCCAAATTATGTACATTCAATACACCGTTTGGCAGGTATCGATTTTTAAGGCTACCATTTGGCATAAATGCTGCCCTAGAGATATTTCATTCTGAAATAGTTAAATGTTTTGGCGACATTGAAGGGTTAGTGATATATGTATATTGATGATTTTTTAATCTATGGAAAAACGGTAGATGAACGATAGATGGTCTTAAATTTAACAAAGATAAATGCAAATTCCTACTAAATGAAATTAAGTTCCTTGGACATATTTTTAAAGAATCTGGTATTAAGCCAGATGAAAACAAAATTAAGGCAATTTTAGATATGTCTGCTCCTAAAAACGTTTCTGAGCTGCAACGCTTTCTAGGAATGGTTAACTATTTAGGAAATCTTATTCCGAATTTATCATCAAAAAATAAACATTTAAGAGAATTGCTAAAAAAAAAGATATTCAGTGGCATTGGGATAAATCCCAAGAGGATGAGTTTACAAATTTGAAAGCTGAAATTACAAAAAGTCCCGTCTTAACTTATCTTAACCCAAACAAACAAACAATTGATTCTGAGTGCAGATGCCTCCAAATTTGCCGTCGGAGCTGCCATTTTGCACAATAACCAACCAATGCTTCTGCTTCCCTCACAACTGCACAAGAGAATTATGCCCAAATGGAAAAGGAGTTATTTGCTATTCTTTTTGGTTGCACTAGATTTCACCAGTATACATACGTATGGTAACAAAGTGTTAGTAGAAACTGATCACAAACCATGGGTTTCTTTGTTTAACAAACTTTTATACAAAATTCATGCCAGACTTCAACGGTTTATGCTTCGTCTTCAGTCATATGATCTGACAGTTACCTACAAACCCGGTAAATATTTGTATATAGATGATACCCTGTCAAGATGTCCATTAAAAGCAAACGCCTTAGCTGATATTCATAATGACATCACACTTCATTGTAATTTTCTTAAGTCGCATCTTGAAGTTCCATTTTCAAATAAGTATAAATGATATAAAATATCATAGTAATAATGATACAGTCTTTGCAAAAATTAAAACGTATATACTAAATGGCTGGCCTATACATAAAAAACTTGTTGATAAAGAGGTCATGCCCTATTACAAAATAAAAGATGAAATTCATATCATTGATGATATTCTTCTTAAAAATAACAAAGTTTTAGTCCCAAAAAGTCTTCAAAGTCTGATATTGGACAGAATCCATGAAAGCCACATGGGAGTACAGAGATGTCAAAGTCTAGCTCGACAATCTGTATACTGGCCAAACATGTATAATGATATATTTAATAAAGTATCAGATTGTGAAATTTGTATGAAATACAAAAACTCAAAATCTAAACAAGAAATTTTGACTCATGATGTTTATAATATACCATGGTTTAAATTCGGATGTGATCTCTTTAAGTTCAATAAAAAATACTATATACTAGTAGTTGACTATTTTTCAAAATTTATTGAAATAGAGTTGTTAAACTCTGGTTATTCGAGTAGACATGTGATTTTGAAACTGAAATCCATTTTCGCTAGAAATGGCATCCCGAATATTTTCATATCTGATAATGGCCCACCTTTTAATTCAAATGAATTTAAAAAATTTCTTATTGATTGGGGTATAGACCACAGAACTTCGAGTCCATATTTGGCAAGATCAAATGGTCTTGCAGAACGTTCTATTCAAACAGTGAAGAAACTTTTATATAAATGTCTTGAAAGTGCTACTGATCCATATTCGCGTTATTAAACTACCGCACTACACCTAAAGGAAATTTGTCAAGTCCATCTGAACTACTAATGTCTAGAAAGTTGAATACAAGACTTCCAACACTTTCATTCAACTTAAAACCAAAACTTGTTGATACAGATAAATATCAAAAAGAAGTTAATAGTAAAATTCAAAAGTCATCAAATCATTATAACTCCAATACAAAGGAATACAAATCTGTTAACACAGGTGATAAAGTAATGTTTAAAAGAAATCCTAGTTCGTTTTTGGTTTCCAGCAGAAGTAGTGAGTAAAAGTACGGAGCCCAGATCATTTGTAATTAAAGATAAGGAAGGTTCTTTGTTTAGAAGAAATGAACAACACATATTCAAAAATGGACAAAAACTCATCAAACTCTGATGATGCAAATGAACACACAGTTAAAAAATCTGAAGACTCTAATAGTGAAAATATGTACTAGTAATACAGTGTATACTTCTGACCCGAATTTACCAGTTAAAACTGAAACTGATTCTGATAGTGCTTACAGAACTCGTTATGGAAGAAAGATTAATACTATGTTCAGACATGCACTTTTATTAAATCAATATTCGGTTTATTGAGAACAATATTTTTTAGCGTTCAGACATATAATATACGAAAATTTATTTGACAACTGGTAAACAAAACAGATGATTGCTTCAACAACATTGCTTTTAATTTAATCGCGAAAATTAGTGCCAAAAAATTTTTTTTGGAAAAATGGAAAACAATTTAACATTTAAAAAGGTATTGCTAATGATTAACCGAAACGCCGAGCTGTTGCGGTTAATAGGAACTACTTTTGACTTCAAAGTGGCTTTTCTCAGAAGGATGAGAAAGAAAAATTTGTTATGAAACTCAATATAAAATACAAACATTTCTGCTGACCTTCCATTTTTTGTTTGTCGTTGTTTACATTTGAGTTGTCAAATAAGGCCCCTTCACACGATCACACAAGTAATATGATCTGTCAAAATTTTGTGTAGAAGAGTACGGATGTGATCGTCTAAACGTACTATGCAATGAAACCATCACACATTGAGAGAAAATACGGATGAAAATTTTGACAGTCGTATGGCTCATATTTTGAAATGATTTAAAAAACAAGCAAGTCGCATTAGATCAGGGATGTATTTTTATGTAAACACATAGAAAAAAAAAGTGTAACAGCTGTTTTCATTTTACTTTGTTATTGTCTTTTACCGATCATGTAAACACAGAAAAAATAATCATAGGACTATTATTCTCTTTTTTGAAATACGGATGGAATTTCATTTTACTTTTTCATCAGACTTTACGTATTACTTGTGTGATCGTGTGAAGGGGCCTATGTTAATAGAAAGCGGTTGGAAAAATGTAATCTGCTCACTGAAGTACGTTCAGTGACAGTGTTGTATTTAAAGTTTTTTTTTTTTTTTTATCAATATTATAACAATTTATGAATTTATTGGCCAATAATTAATTGAAATTTTATATGAAATATTGAGATCAATAATGCCGTTTATTGCGATTTACGCAATAAAGGTGCATGTCTGAACCCAGTATAACCCACCAACTAGATTTACACACACTAATTTCTAAACCATCAAAAAAATGCACTTGTATCTTAACAAATAATTTTATTATTAATTTATATCTATGTACCTATAATCTTTATGATTTAAATAGTTAAATATTTGAAAATAAATTGAATTGAAATTATTATAAATACATATCGACCCCTTTGCGCGAAATTATCGTATGTTACAAAAACCAAATTTTACAGGACAGCCATTTTTCTACTTTTCTCTGCTTTCGCTAGCAATATCAAAATGAAAATATACATCTGCTTAGATAATTAACTAATATAACTACATCTAAAAGTATTCCGGTGGAAAAGTTTAAGTTTTCCGACAAAAACGTATTTTTGGCACATACGATAATTTCATTCACAACATTTCGTAGAAAATGGCACTTACGATATCATTTGTCAGTGTTAGAAATAAATTGAAACAAAGATTTATTAGTGGTTTTATGTATTTGTTCATTATTTTTCAAAGTAATAAAAAATGTAATCAATATTTAACAGAAGCAAGAATTCATTGAAAAACCTAAAAAAAAACAATAATAATAATAATAAGTGAGTTAATCTTCTTCGTCGCTTTCCTTTAACATGTCCTTTTCGCATACTACAGAATATTTTAAATTTAAATACTCATTGTGGTATTTTGGCGGTATGCTATTTTTTAAACATAGATTTTTCAAATCATTGAATATTTGCAAAGAGATACACAAAGGTGAATTGTACAACTTTTGTAACTTAAAGGTAAAATTAAAGTTATTTATATTTTTTTTTAGTGGAATTGTCGGAATATCCGTAAATGAGTTCAATTGATTTTGATTTTTTGTCTAATAAAGCTATGCGATTTTTATTTATGTTTAGTTTAACTTTGTTTGGTAGTAACAGATTTATAAAGGACTTCCAGTTTTAAAACTCTGAGTGGCCTATTTCAATACAGTTGTACCCCGATGGATTAGTTCGTGCATTGCGAATAGTTGTGGGCCATTCACTTGGTGCCCAAATGGTACGCCTGCGTACAAATGATTCAATTGTGCTATGCACAGAATCAACTGGCATCATTGTATGACCGGGAAGTAAATATGTTGTTTTAATTTTTTCAACGAAGTTTGACAAATTTAAAAAATTTGTCAACATAGCTAATACAGCCATGTTGCGGTTTTGACCACTGCAACTGTCGCAATATAGGGCTATGTCTTTAACTGTCTTTCTTTGGTCTACGATTATTAAATACTTATACAGGGCTGTGGAAATTTCATTGCAGCCTCGCTTACCATCACGCTCACACCACAAATAACAATAGCCACTTCTAGTGTCGTTTTCATAAACGCTGAAATTGTAGTAGGCGTACTTGCGTGCGTAAAAAAGGGTTATATTATTCCCGAACGGAGTATTCAAAACTTTTTGCAAATCGAAGCTGGCACAAACAAAGCAAAACAATATGCAAAATATTCTTCATTGGCAGATACGATAAAATCGCTCACAAGAAAAAATAGAGTGTAACATACGATAAAGAATTCAATCAATTTTCGGAGCAATGAAGTGGAATTCGCCTACAATATTTTGTCAGGTGACGTCGCTTTGAATGTAGAACAAGATTGCATCAAAAACTCAATTTCCAAAAAATTGGCATATACGATAATTTCGCGCAAAGGGGTCGATATGTAATTGAAAAGGGAGATGTTGTGTAAATAATTAATGTAAAAGAAAATGAATTAACCACTTGTTATTATTAGCTTTTAAGTTATGATTAGTAAGCTTTGTAATTATTCTTCATATTGAATATATAAAATAAAATATATTTCGAACACATAACAGTCATAATCCTGATTAAAGGGTTGTAATGACCAATTACACTATGCGACAAAATAAAAAAAAATTAAATACACCCGGCTAATGACATAGTGTAGTTTGTGAGTTTTGTTGAGTAGATCTCAAAAATATTTTTTTTATATTTCTCGTAGGGTTTTATTTGACAAAAACTGTTTTTTTTTTGGACTTTACGCACAATTTTCTGGATTACTCAAACATTTCTGAGCCGGTTTCCAAAATTTAAATGCTATGAGTTTTGATGAGGTAAACTTGGAAAATGCGAATTTTTTACATGTTTTTTCAAGTTTTTCTGAAAGTGAAGAGATTGGTTTGAGCGACCACCAGAAGTTGGCCAATGTTTGCGCAAAGAGAAATAATACTATTTCAAAAAAACACAAATATTAGCCAACTTCTGTAAGTCGTGCAAACGTGAAATTGACACATTTTGTGATAAACAATCAGGATCCATCAAAAATTCTGAAAATTTTTGAACTAAAAGTTCATTTGATGAAATGACATGTATAAAAAATATAACACGACTGTGTTTTACAATTTAAATAATAACTTCGGTAATTTTTATACAATTTTATCAAATGATGACTCAATCTCTTCACAAGAGAACAGACTTTAACACTAAATCTACTGATACTTCATGTATTCCTATTCCTACCAAAGGGGGTCAAATGACCCGTCTGCAAAATGTTATATATATTACTATGTCTTGTGAAAAATATATCAATTAGGCCAATTTGGTACATGAATAAAACAATTTTTTTTTAAATAACGACTCAAAATAGTTTATATATTAAACAAACAAACATAATACAATACAATACATAAAACAAAAATAATTCAAGAAAAAAATTAAATATTCTTCAATTAAATCTCAAATTTAGAAAATAATTAAATAATATGCAAACTTTGTTCATGTTCACCGCATTTTTTTATATCACGGAATAGCAAAAATGTTCAAAATCACAAGAAATTGCAAATCAGGAAACAGAATCTTTGCATGGGTCAAATGACCCCTTGCGGTATTTAAGGTAGATTACATATATTTCTCGGTAAAAAAATTAACAAGAGAGGAGTAAATCTTGGAAAACACATTCGATGTATTTTGTAATAAAAGTCGTAAAGGCAAATGACGATGTGATAATATTATTTTCAAGAAATTCTGACAAAAAGTTCAAAATGGGTCATTTGACCCGTCATGGTAGGTTTAGTGTTAAGAATATCATCACTTATTCTATATATTTGTATTAAAGTTTGCTACTATGAATGGACAAACTCGGAAAAATATGAAAAAAATTCGAATTTTCCAAGTTTACCTTATCAAATCTCTTGGCATATTAAGTCGAATAATAGATATACTGTGAGCGTCAAAAGAAAGTGTACAATTCAAAAAACTATACATTAATAAATTAACGTTAATTTTTTTTCAAATTATTTTATTGCCAGTTTTTAAAATTGAAACCAGAAAAAAAGAATTAGAAAAAAATTTGGAAATATTGTAAAATTTTTTCGGGCACTCTCCTTAAGTGGAAAACTTGAGTTGAGATTGTTAGAATTTTATCCATAGTGTACACGTTTCATTTGACGCTCACTGTATATATTGTATATAAATGTGCAAATAAATGTGTACGTGTAATTAGATTTATTTACTATTAAATATTGAATTCAATAAATTTCTCAAGAATTAAACAAAATAAACAATTTCAAAAGGTTTAGAGTTTTAAATTTCTTTTATTTGGAAAAAAATTTGAAACTCAACAAATTTAAACAAACTTCATTACGATATTTTTAATAAAGTGAATTGAGTACATCGTACATACATACATACAGCCACATACTTCATTGATTCACATTTTGTGAATCAAACAAGTTGAAGTAGTCTCTACATTGGGGAAAGAATAAGAGAATACGCGTTTGCTTAACAAGTAATTGAACTTACTTTTAATGAAAAAATATACCAAAGAATACACATTATTAATACAATACAATTGAATTCAAGATATTTTTACAAAATAAAGAATTTTATGAAAATTGAAAAAAAGAAAAAAAAACAAATGTTGAACTAACATTTCGTGTAACAACATGACACAGATGCTTTGAGATTATTGCGAATTTTTAAACCTTTTTTTATCTATTGTGCTGCATTATCGTGGCGCTAACTGATATCACGAAATGGAGCAGTTACAACAACAGACTAAATCCGATTAAATGCCTAAATAAAATGCTCTCCTAAACTTATTATAAAGAATCAATGAAAATATAATTTCAAGTGAACATTTGAAAACAGCCTTTATAGTAGTAAATTGTGGGATTTGTTTTTTTTTTTTTATTTAAATCAACGAACGAACAGAGTGTACTTAAAACTTTTTGTGTGGATTTTTTTTACTTCTGTTAATAAATGATTTTAATTTCAGGAATTTTTCCGCAATGTGTGGTTTTTTTGAAAAAGAATTATTTCAAAATATATGCGACCTGTGCCACGATGCAATGGATGGTACCCTTAAGTTCATGGAATTATGGTGTTGTGGACACAGATTTCACAAGCATTGTTTCGAACTGTACGCCCTATTTCATATAACCTGTCCGTCATGTAGGTGCATATTTGGCTCATTGTAATATTTTTAAATAATTTTTATTTGTTTTTAAATGTAAATAAATGTAAAAAACATCAAGTTTAGTTTTTCATAATACTAATTGTGAATCATATTTGTATCGACTTCTATGTACAGTGCTGTTCAATAAAATAAAGGGTCCGCCAAATAACTTTTTTTTTTTTTTTGAAAATGCTTAAAAAAAAACTACTGAATATTTTCACAAATTTCTTTTTTTATTTGAAAGTACAATCCTTCCGGTTAATAATGGAAAATAAATGATTATGCGTGGGCCTGCGATCGACTTACAGAAGATGCCGATTTTGGCAAAAAAAAAATCATCTTTTCAGATGAAGCTCATTTTGATCTTGGCGGGTATGTAAACAAGCAAAATTGTCGCATTTGGAGCACAGAAAACCCGCACGCATACATTGAAAAGCCGACGCAGCCAAAACTAGTCACTGTTTGGTGCGGATTTTGGTCCAGAGGCATAATTGGGCCATTTTAATTCGAAAATGAGCAAGGAGTGGCCGTTACAGTCAATGGCGATCGTTATCGGGCCATGTTGAAAGAATTGTTGTTCACAAAAATTGAAGAGGAGGATATTGGCAACATTTGGTTTCAACAGGACGGCGCTATGTGCCACACAGCCGAAGCTACACTCGATGTTTTGCGCCCTGATTTTGAAGATCGCATTATCAGCCGCAGAGCTGATGTCGTTTGGCCACCTCGGAGCTGCGATTTGACACCGTTGGACTATTATTTGTGGGGTGCCGTCAAAGATAAGTGTTACGCCGACAAGCCAGAGACAATTGTCGCTTTAAAGCAAATATTCGTGAAGCCATTGGTGAAATACAGCGGCACACAATCGATAATGTGCTTAAAAATTGGACCGATCGTGTAGGCTACTGCATGGCCAGCCGAGGCAGCCATTTGAATGAAATTATTTTCCATTATTAACCGGAAGGATTGTACTTTTAAATAAAAAAAGAAATTTGAGAAAATATTCAGTAGTTTTTTTTTAAAGCATTTTCAAAAAAAAAAGTTATTTGGCGGACCCTTTATAAGGCTACAATTGTAAAATTGTTGTGTTTGCTGTGCTGCGTCTATTGTGTTTATAGCATTAACCTGTTAATTCTTTTACATTAAAATTACATTACATATTTTTATTATAATTTTCAGACAGTTTTTCTTCAATCTCTCTACAACGTGTACCCTAACTAAATTTGATTTTAAATTTAAAATACATTCTGATAATAAAAAAAAAAAAATTATAAAAATTCCTACATAAAAACCTACCGTTCTGCGTAATAATACACATTTAAGGCCGTTTTAATATTTAAAACATGATAACACTGGTAAAATTATTATTCAACCATTTTTAACTGTCATATTATATCTATGGCTTCTTCTCTCACAACAATTGAATAACATTAACTGACTGACTGACCAATAAGAAACGTTGTCTGTCACGTTTTGAATGAAACCATTATTTCTACACTTACATATACAGTGAATCACAGTGAAAATGGCCCATTACATTAATAATGTAATTAAAAGAATTTTTAGTTCCTTATATTGAATACCAAATAAACTTTATTTTAAACAAAAATATTTATTTTATTTTCTTCCTTTTTAATAAATATTTACCAAATACTGTTGGGCCATTTTCACTGTGATTCACTGTATTTACTTTCCTCAACAGAGAGGCCTTCTGGCACCAACAAAATATTTTTCTTTTGTTGATTTTCGTCAATTTTAAGATTTCCGATTTTTTTTTTTAACTTTTTGAATTAAGAAATAAGGGAGGGAAGGTATGTTAAAAAAGTAATACATTCATATGGTTCGTGAGAATTTTTATTATATCAAGAATTTAATCATTTCATAGGTATTTAAATTTTTTTGTTTTTAACCCATTAACGCCGAATGGGTAGTAAAATACACAAAAAATAAGGTTTTTTAAAAAATTCTATCTTGACCCAAATAAACGAGAGTCCAAACGCTTCTTTAAGAACGAATAAAGAAGACATAGAACGGTTTAAAAAAAAATTAGTAAGGCATGATATTCACATATTTTGGATGACAGAAAAAAGGTCAAAGATCAAGAATTTTTCAAAATCAAAATTTTGTAGAAAGAACTTCTACGGAGTATGTGTGGATGATATTCTCAAAAAAATCTTGAGATGCCATGTAATATTATATATCTTCTACCCGATGAAAATAGTTTTACTTGAATTGGTCTACTTACCTAAGCTATAGGTGCGATTAAATGACATGGGTATAAAAATACCCACTTAGGCATTGGTATGAAATATTTTTCATAAAACTTTTAAAAATTAATTTCAAATAGAAATTTCAAATCATTTATTTTTCTCTATTTTTTTATATTTTTGGAAGTTCCGGCATGAAATTGTGCAAAAGAATCCCTTGGATGCACATTCAAACTGTATTTTGCACAACCGTTCTCTGTTTTCCCACCACATTGCGCAAAGCGACAGCGTTTTTCAATTTTATCAATCATGTGGTCAAATTTGTCAGTGTGTTTTGCTATTTGCTGCGCATTTGTGACAACTTTTCCATCACGGCGTCGATTTTGACGAATTTTTAACAACGCTTCAACAACGCTAACCCAAAAATCGAATTGGCTCATAGGTGGCAAACCTTTACATCCCCTGCACAAGCAGTGTAGTTTGCATGCATTTACCAAAGCTGCATCAATAGTGTTAGTGAGTAATGGCCAATATCACTATTTTCCGCGGACTAGAATACGATAATTGTAGACGCTATTATCGAATAAGTCAACCCCACCCATTCGCTGATTATATGCATGTATTATGTATGGTTGTTCAACGACAGCCATCATGCGATGTTTACGGTCATATCTTTTGGTTTTGCACCCAAAAAATTAGACATCACAGTTAACACCTTCAGAAAGATTGCTGCGATTATCTCGAACAGTACCTGTTGCAAAATAACCTTTTCGAGATAATGTACATAATAAATTATGGGTTGTCGAATGTAACATTATATTGCCTTGAATCTGAAATATTCTCTAATAGTCGTAGTACCACGTTTTCTCCAAGGCCATAGTCAGCATTATTTTTAGCAGAAGCGCCAGCATATGGGATAAAGGAATAACAATATCCTGTCATAGAAGCCAACACACCCAGTATTTGTAGCCAAATGGCGACCATAATATGCGATCATCTGTTCATCCACACAAAGACTATAAGAAAATATGTCAAATTGCATGAATTTTTTATTCAGTGCAGTGTTCAATTTTGGCAAATTTATCATTCTTGTCAGGATTATTATTGTCACAAACGTGTTATTTTCAATAAAACTCTTAAAAATAGCTTAACTATGTTGTCTAGTCGCCATATAATAAAGAGAAAAAAATTTTATTTTAGAACACACTTATGTCGAAGTGGGTAGAAAAATACCCATGCCCTACAAAGGCCCCCACGACACTTAAAAAAAATAAAAATATTCATATCAATACAAATACTCCCAATACTAATTGTGCCTAATTTCACCGAAATCGGACCACGGATTCTGGGGTCAGGCGTTAATGGGTTAAATTAAAGGTATTCAAATAGTTTAACTAATAAAATAAAAATAAATAAAAAATAAAATTTTAAATTTAAATTAAATTTAAATTTTTCAATATATTCTTATATTTTTAATTATTTTTCCATAAATATTACTAAATATATACACTAAATTAAAGGTATTCAAATAGTTTAACAAAAAAAAAAATATTTCACTAGCTCTGCCAAATTCTTAAAAAAAAAAGTAAAATAAAGGTCTGGAAAAATAATAGGGACACTTAAATTTTTCAATATATTCTTATATTTTTAATTATTTTTCCATAAATATTACTAAATATATACACTAAATTAAAGGTATTCAAATAGTTTAACATAAAAAAAAAATATTTCACTAGCTCTGCCAAATTCTTAAAAAAATGTAAAATAAAGGCCTGGAAAAATAATAGGGACACTTAAATTTTTCAATATATTCTTATATTTTTAATTATTTTTCCATAAATATTACAAAATATATACACTAAATTAAAGGTATTCAAATAGTTTAACATAAAAAAAAAATATTTCACTAGCTCTGCCAAATTCTTAAAAAAAATGTAAAATAAAGGCCTGGAAAAATAATAGGGACACTTAAATTTTTCAATATATTCTTATATTTTTAATTATTTTTCCATAAATATTACAAAATATATACACTAAATTAAAGGTATTCGAATAGTTTAACTAATAAAATAAAAATATTTCACTAGCTCTGCCAAATTCTTAAAAAAAATGTAAAATAAAGGCCTGGATAAATAATAGGGACACCTAAATTTTTCAATATATTCTTATATTTTTAATTATTTTTCCATAAATATTACTAAATATATACACTAAATTAAAGGTATTCAAATAGTTTAACAAAAAAAAAAATATTTCACTAGCTCTGCCAAATTCTTAAAAAAAAAAGTAAAATAAAGGCCTGGAAAAATAATAGGGACACTTAAATTTTTCAATATATTCTTATATTTTTAATTATTTTTCCATAAATATTACTAAATATATACACTAAATTAAAGGTATTCAAATAGTTTAACATAAAAAAAAAAATATTTCACTAGCTCTGCCAAATTCTTAAAAAAAATGTAAAATAAAGGCCTGGAAAAATAATAGGGACACTTAAATTTTTCAATAAATTCTTATATTTTTAATTATTTTTCCATAAATATTACAAAATATATACACTAAATTAAAGGTATTCAAATAGTTTAACTAATAAAAAAAAGTATTTCACTAGCTCTGCCAAATTCTTAAAAAAAAATGTAAAATAAAGGCCTGGAAAAATAATAGGGACACTTAAGTTTTTCAATATATTCTAATATTTTTAATTATTTTTCCATAAATATTACTAAATATATACACTAAATTAAAGGTATTCAAATAGATTAACTAATAAAAAAAAAATATTTCACTAACTCTGCCAAATTCTTAAAAAAAATGTAAAATAAAGGCCTGGAAAAATAATAGGGACACTTAAGTTTTTCAATATATTCTTATATTTTTAATTATTTTTCCATAAATATTACAAGGTATATACACTAAATTAAACGTATTCAAATTGTTTAACTAATAAAATAAAAATATTTAACAAGTTTTGAAAAATTCTTAGAAAAAATGTAAAATAAAGGCCTGGAAAAATAATAGGGACACTTCAGTTTTTCAATACATTCTTATATTTTTAATTATTTTTCCATAAATATTACAAGGTATATACATTAAATTAAAGGTATTCAAATAGATTAACTAATAAAATAAAAATATTTCACTAGCTCTGCCAAATTCTTAAAAAAAATGTAAAATAAAGGCCTGGAAAAATAATAGGGACACTTAAGTTTTTCAATATATTCTTATATTTTTAATTATTTTTCCATAAATATTACAAGGTATATACATTAAATTAAAGGTATTCAAATAGTTTAACTAATAAAAAAAAATATTTCACTAGCTCTGCCAAATTCTTAAAAAAAATGTAAAATAAAGGCCTGGAAAAATAATAGGGACACTTAAATTTTTCAATATATTCTTATATTTTTAATTATTTTTCCATAAATATTACAAAATATATACACTAAATTAAAGATATTCAAATAGTTTAACAAATAAAAAAATATTTCACTAGCACTGCCAAATTCTTAAAAAAAATGTAAAATAAAGGCCTGGAAAAATAATAGGGACACTTAAATTTTTCAATATATTCTTATATTTTTAATTATTTTTCCATAAATATTACAAGGTATATACATTAAATTAAAGGTATTCAAATAGATTAACTAATAAAATAAAAATATTTCACTAGCTCTGCCAAATTCTTAAAAAAAATGTAAAATAAAGGCCTGGAAAAATAATAGGGACACTTAAATTTTTCAATATATTCTTATATTTTTAATTATTTTTCCATAAATATTACAAAATATATACACTAAATTAAAGGTATTCAAATAGTTTAACTAATAAAAAAATATTTCACTAGCACTGCCAAATTCTTAAAAAAAATGTAAAATAAAGGCCTGGAAAAATAATAGGGACACTTAAATTTTTCAATATATTCTTATATTTTTAATTATTTTTCCATAAATATTACAAGGTATATACATTAAATTAAAGGTATTCAAATAGTTTAACTAATAAAAAAAAATATTTCACTAGCTCTGCCAAATTCTTAAAAAAAATGTAAAATAAAGGCCTGGAAAAATAATAGGGACACTTAAATTTTTCAATATATTCTTATATTTTTAATTATTTTTCCATAAATATTACAAAATATATACACTAAATTAAAGGTATTCAAATAGTTTAACAAATAAAAAAATATTTCACTAGCACTGCCAAATTCTTAAAAAAAATGTAAAATAAAGGCCTGGAAAAATAATAGGGACACTTAAATTTTTCAATATATTCTTATATTTTTAATTATTTTTCCATAAATATTACAAGGTATATACATTAAATTAAAGGTATTCAAATAGTTTAACTAATAAAAAAAAATATTTCACTAGCTCTGCCAAATTCTTAAAAAAAATGTAAAATAAAGGCCTGGAAAAATAATAGGGACACTTAAATTTTTCAATATATTCTTATATTTTTAATTATTTTTCCATAAATATTACAAGGTATATACATTAAATTAAAGGTATTCAAATAGTTTAACAAATAAAAAAATATTTCACTAGCACTGCCAAATTCTTAAAAAAAATGTAAAATAAAGGCCTGGAAAAATAATAGGGACACTTAAGTTTTTCAATATATTCTTATATTTTTAATTATTTTTCCATAAATATTACAAGGTATATACATTAAATTAAAGGTATTCAAATAGTTTAACTAATAAAAAAAAATATTTCACTAGCTCTGCCAAATTCTTAAAAAAAATGTAAAATAAAGGCCTGGAAAAATAATAGGGACACTTAAATTTTTCAATATATTCTTATATTTTTAATTATTTTTCCATAAATATTACAAAATATATACACTAAATTAAAGATATTCAAATAGTTTAACAAATAAAAAAATATTTCACTAGCACTGCCAAATTCTTAAAAAAAATGTAAAATAAAGGCCTGGAAAAATAATAGGGACACTTAAATTTTTCAATATATTCTTATATTTTTAATTATTTTTCCATAAATATTACAAGGTATATACATTAAATTAAAGGTATTCAAATAGTTTAACTAATAAAAAAAAATATTTCACTAGCTCTGCCAAATTCTTAAAAAAAATGTAAAATAAAGGCCTGGAAAAATAATAGGGACACTTAAATTTTTCAATATATTCTTATATTTTTAATTATTTTTCCATAAATATTACAAAATATATACACTAAATTAAAGATATTCAAATAGTTTAACAAATAAAAAAATATTTCACTAGCACTGCCAAATTCTTAAAAAAAATGTAAAATAAAGGCCTGGAAAAATAATAGGGACACTTAAGTTTTTCAATATATTCTTAAATTTTTAATTATTTTTCCATAAATATTACAAGGTATATACATTAAATTAAAGGTATTCAAATAGTTTAACTAATAAAAAAAAAATATTTGACTAGCTCTGCCAAATTCTTAAAAAAAAATGTAAAATATAGGCCTGGAAAAATAATAGGGACACTTAAGTTTTTCAATATATTCTAATATTTTTAATTATTTTTCCATAAATATTACAAGGTATATAAATTAAATAATTTTAAATTATTTTTATTTAAAAAAATTATTTTGTGTTGTGTGTTTTTTTAGAACACTCAACACGTCTTTATTTATTAATAGTCAAAACAACAGTAAAAGTTTATTAAAACTACCCTAACTACACCTAAACGTCGCTGCTTTGATCACATACCTTTGCTGCGTCGCTCGTGTTGTTTGTAGACATGGTGTCAGCATTTTCCCATCGTTCCGCAAATGTTGAAATAGGAACCAGCAAAGTTGTTGATTATGTAATATGCAACGTCAGCTTGAGAACTTTATGTTTTTAAATAATTATTTTAAATATATTTTTCTTTAACTCCTCCCTCCTTAAATACAATCGTCCCGATTGTTTTAGAATACGCGAATGTCGAAGATGCTTGAAGATTCCTTGTTTGATGTCTTGTTTACCTTAGCATCTTCCCCTGTTGTTGGGTTATTCAGACTTGTATCTTCCTTTGTTGTTGGGTTATTCAGACTTGTATCTTCCTTTTCTATGTTATTTTTCTTCTTGTTAACCAATTTTTTTATGGACATCCACGTGATAATGAAGACAACAAAAATTAACAAAATGCTGCTTGTTGTTAAAAGTGCATTGTTCTTGATATCCAGGTTATCTAATCTCTTTATATTGCCCAGATAAATTTTCTGCAGTCTTTCTAATGATAGCACTTCTTCGGTTTGCATATTCATTCCTCTTGGTTGTAGAAATGCGGGGAGAGGTTTACTGCTAGTTATTTCCTTTGAGTAAAATCTTCTGCCATTGATCTTTATTGTTACGTTAAAATATTTTATCAGGTAAGTTCCGTTTAGTGATATTTCTTCGTTTTCTACCTCTATTTTTCCAGCATATTGATTTAATAGTAAGAGGTCACCTCCAATTTCCTCCATAGTTGGTATGTGATCGTTGTTTATTTGGGTACAATTCCCTATCTTGTTCTTAAACAAACTAGTAATACAATATTTGTCGGTTAATTCTATAAGTTTATCTCTACTACAAATAGTTAGATCATTATAAGTTTTACAATTTTCTTTAATACCGAATAAGTCTTTATTGCAATCTAAAATTTTATCAAATTCGATTTTATCAATTAAATATTTGTTTTTTACAGGTTTAACCAAAAATCTTTTACATGTGTCTTCTCGGACAATTGGAATACTTAAAATATACAAAATTTCTTTATTATTTGCTACTATTTTTACATTGCCAAAAGATAACAATTCGTCTACACTAAAAGTTGGGATATTATAATTTTCAAGAACATCATTTAGAATTTCTATTTCGGTTTTTGACAGAATAAATGCATTTACAATATTGACTTTTGCCCACTGAATGGCATATTCGATATTTTGTAATTCTTTTTCTATTACAATGAGTTTATGTTCTAATTTAACAAGCAATTCATTATTCCAATTTTCTTTCTTCACCTTCAAAATTTCGTTTGTAATATTGGAAATTTCTTGCAATCTATTTGTAGTTAGTTCATTTATAATCATTTGTCTGTTATTATTTTCAAGTACGTTTCTGATTTTTTCATCGAGAATTTCAAAGTCGTGTCCGTCTGGAGTTCCGGCGATCCATTTCCATGCACTACCGATGAAATCTATGGATCTTTTTTTCCTACCGGGACTGAGTCGTTTAAGGAGTCCTTTTATGTTCAGGACTTGTTGTAATAGAAACGGACGGAGCGGATGAGCGTACGTAATGTTTGAGTCTAAAATTGATTCGATGTCTTCTGATAAGGTTTGGTACTGTTTGAGGTCGATTGAATGTATTACTTTAAATGCACCCTCCTGTCGTCTAGCGATACCGTTCTGAATAGTTATTAGTCTTGCGTTAGAGTAGTCAAGTATGTTAAATTCCGCCGATACGGCACCAATAAAAAATCTGAAAAAAACGAAACTATTTAAAAAAACTTCTACGTAATTCTTCAAAAAACTTCAATTTCTAATATGGCTCTTGTGAATAACACGTCCACTTTCAGTCACTATTGTCGTATTACGATTCTCTCTAACTATTTCTTGTTTAAATCGATTGCTTAATTTGGTGCCCAGTCTTTTATTAGTCCCAACATACACCAGTTGCCCTGGCACATAATCTTTTATCGGTTTCCTTTTCTTGTTGTGGTAGGCTAAATCCTTTTCTTGCTTTTGTCTGAGCCTTTCGATGTTAGATAGCCTAGTTATTTCCAGATCTTGTGGAGAGAAATCGACAGTCCTTCCGAAATACAGGTCGACAGGTTTTCTGTTGGTGGTGGAATGGATTGAATGGTTATATTCATTAACTGATCTCTCAAGCAATTCCTCAAAATTTCTAGATATCCCGTCGCCATTAAGACATCTCATAATTTCTGCTAAAGTGGAATGGAAGCGTTCCACTTGACCATTTGCCTCGCTTCTGTATGCAGGAGTTGTAAAAACATTGATTTTCAGGTCATCCTTCAACATAAACAGAATTGATGCCGAATTTAACGAAGGCTCATTATCCATTACAATATTTTTTGGTACTCCATAAGAAAATATAAGTTCCCTCAAAGGTTTCCTTACGTCTTCTATGGATCTTCCATTCAGCAGCTTGACTTTGGCATACTTCGAAAATTTATCAATGGACGTTAGTATTAGTTTGCGATCTGTTGAAAAAATGTCAAGATGAATTGTATGTCCGGGAAAAGTTGGTATAGGTGTTTGCTTCAGTTCAGTCATATTTGGGTGTCTTTCATATTTGTTTTTCTTACATGTTGCACATAGTTTAATAATTCGCTTTATTTTTCCAGCCATTCCTGGAAAATAATATTTTTCCAATATTTGTGCCCTGTTCTCTTTTTCGTTGCGATGGGCCCTATTATGTTCTTCTACAATTATGTTCTCTTGGTCCCCTTCTGAAGACACATCGGAAACAAATAGCTGTGTAAACCTACACTTATAATTGGAAAAATGGTTTGGGTATAATGTCTGAATTTTTCCCATAATGGGTTCAGGAGTCTTTATTCCATTGATGACGGATGGATTTAAATATCTCTTCATTATATTTAGAAGATTAACCTCGTTATATTGGGGTTCAGTTACTAGGTGTCGATGAATTCCCGGAAAAACAATCTTGAACTGGTATAAGGATGTTTCGCCAATGCTAAGGAATATTTGGTTCTTAAATACATTAATCGGTGCTTCGACACAAGGTATCAAATTTTCTCCAGAACTGTCGTCACTGTGTGTTGCATCCGTAAGAGTGTTTACCTGATTTGGAATTCTTGAAAGGGAATCCGCAACCAAATTTGTTTTTCCAGGCTTATACTGCAATTCGTAGTTATATTCTTCCAGAATTGCTTTCCACCTCTTCATTTTATTGTTGGTGTTCCTATTGCTCAACGCATAAGTCAATGGTTGATGGTCTGTTACAATTTTAACCTTTTTCGATCCGTATAAGTAATTTCTGCACTTTCCGAGTGCCCATATAATGGCCAACATCTCTTTTTCATTGGCAGCAAGATGTTCTTCACTTTTATTTAACGACCTAGATATAAATGTGATGGGTTTATTGTTCTGCGAGAGAACTGCACCCAATGCGTAGTCCGAGGCATCTGTCGTCAACTCGAACTCTTTTCCGAAATCAGGGTGTGAAAGCACCACTTCTCTTGAGATCAAGGAATTCTTAATTTGCTCGAACGCTTGCTGAGCCTCCGGATTAGTCTCTATTGGTTGCTTCTTTGAAGCATGCTTTGAGGTATGTCCCTCCAGTCCACGTAGTAAGCTGGTCAGTGGTTTTGCTATCTGGGCGTAGTTCCTTATGAATCGTCTATAGTACCCTGCCATACCAAGGAAAGATCGTAGCTCCCTCAAGGTTTTTGGAAAGGGTATTTTAACAATTGCTTCCAGTTTTTTTGGATTGGTCCTAATCCCATTTATACCAACAACAAAACCCAGAAATTCTACTTCTTCCTGTAAAAATTCGCACTTATCGAGCTGGATTTTCATATGTGCTCTTTCTAAGGTTTCAAAGATAATCCTAAGATTTTCGAGATGCTCTCTTTCGGTCCTTCCAAAGATAATGATGTCGTCTATGTAGACGTAACATCTCTTGCCAATATGTGGCCGAAGAATATCGTCTAGGGCTCTTTGGAAAGTAGCCGGTGCGTTCTTAAGTCCAAAAGGTAGACGCAGAAATTCATATTTTCCGTTGTTAACTGAAAATGCTGTTTTAGGTATATCGTCCTTTCTCAAAGGAATTTGATGAAATCCTGACTTCAGATCCAAGACACTGAAAAAGGTATTCCTTCCGAGATTTGCAAGTACTTCGTTAATCTCAGGTATAGGATAGCGGTCAGGTATCGTAATTTGATTTAATTTTCGATAGTCGATAACCATTCGATACTTCTTCTTTCCTGAAGCGTCCATCTTTTTGTCCACGATCCAGACCGGAGCGTTGTATGGTGATTTTGATGGCCGTATTATTCCATTTTCCAAGAGTTCCTCTATCTGTTGTTCAATTTCTTCCTTCAAGGCCATCGGATATGGATACGGTTTACAATACACTGGGTTATCCGTAGTGGTTTTAATTTCCCCCTCTACTGACGTGATGTAGGTAAGTTTCTCATTTGGATCAGAGAACAATTGAGGATAATCACGGATGATATTTAGTAATTTATTATATTGTTCATTAGAAAGATGGGAGAGTCGTAGGTTAATACTATTAACGGATTGGGATTCTTTTTGTTTCAAGGGTATTACGATGTTAGGTGAAATAGTCATGAAGCTCTTGTCTGTGTGTATGACAGCTTTAATTTGTCTCAGAGTATCATTACCTATGATACCATGGAACGTTTGAAGAGTTGGTAAAATATAAAATTTAATTTTTTCTGTGTTCGGTCCGAAAATATTAATAAACGTATGGTGAGTTATTTCGAGGTTTCCCGCGACTGAATTTATATAAAAAGGTTTTTCATTAGGAATTGGGTTTCTTATTCTAGTAGATTGTATATAATTTTTATTTGAACCGGTATCAATTAAAAATTCAAGAATGTCTCCACCCTTGTTTAGTTCTATATAAGGTAGTGAAGACGGCACTAATCTAAAAAATAAACACTGTCAACAGTTGACTGTGACGATGCATTATGCGTCTCACACTCCTGTTGCGCATTTACGGATGCGTCGTACAAGCCGTCAGGATCAAAATTGACACCGATATCCTCGCGTAAATGTTCTCCTTCATAAGGTTTGATTGGACATTGATTAGCTTCAGTAAAAAAATTCCTTTGTAACTTATTCGGGACATTTGCTATATCTGAATTAAATCTTTTTTTCCGAAATTGGTAGTTATTCCTTGGGACATTTTGGTAATTCACCTGTTTAGAATGGATTGACCTATCCACTTCCATTGGCTGAGGAGGTTTTGGATAGAAATTTGGTCTATTGTTGAATCCTCGATGGGGATTACTTGGAAACTGACGTGGCTCAGGTTGAGGGAATCGGGAAAACGTTCCTTGTTGCCGCTGTGACTGATAGTCTGGCCTGAAATTATTATAGTTGTTTCTTGGCAAATGGGCCAATTCTGGATAAAATATTTTTGGTTGGGGTCTAAAGGGTAATGGAGGAGGTTTTTGCCTGCCATGATTCAAACCCCCAAAGGTCGTTGATCTGATGCCTTGAGCATACTGTCTTCTGAAATGCATATTATCTAACTTTAAGCACATCTGGAGTGCTTCTGGCAGACTTTTAGGTTCACTGACGCTCAGTAATCTGGGTAGATCCCCATTTAAACCGCGCACGAAAGTATCTAGTGCCTTGCCTCTATACGAATGCGTCATAGCGTTTAATGCGTCATTTGACAATTCAAGACAAGCTACCTTGTCCAGTATGAGCGATAAAAGCGAATATACTTTTTGATAATATTCTGTTATGGTATTATTTCCCTGCGAAAGTGAACTTAATTGATACTCCAAAGTTCCCAAATCACGCCTATCAGAGTAGTGCATCATTAAACACTTTTTTATCCTACTCCAGTCAAGTGGAGTCCTATAGGATTCTAGAGCAGTGTCTGCATCTTCGGTAATCTTATGTCTGATTACATGCAGTATAGCATAGTATTTTGGAGATCCTTTGATGCTTTCGTAAACTCCAAGGATTCTATCGACGGTTTTCCGCCATGAATTAAATTCACCTGGTTTCCCAGTAAATTCTCTTAGACACTTCACCATATCCGGAACTTTATCGGCGTCACTAATCTGAGAAGCGGAAGTCACAGTAAATGATACGTCCGATGTTTCGTTTTCGTTTGTGGTCGAGTTGAGGTTCGTAATTGTCTCCTGTACTAAGTTTTGAATCTGTTCCCTCAAGGTCGGTGTCAGTACCAAATTCGATATTCGGGAGGATGTGGAGCTTCCTGACAAAGACAGGTTGCCCAATTGATTAGCCAGATCGGCTGGCGTATTTGTCGTCATTTTTTCTTTTTTGGTAGTGTACAAAAGGTCAACGTCGCTACTTTTACTTTAATAACTGCAGTAGAGTTTTTTTTAAATTTTTTGTACTTTTCAACAATTACTTTTTAACGAATTAACAATTTGGAAGTATAGTCCTTTTATTCAAATTTAAAGTCTTCTTTAGTGATTAATTCCCTTATTCAATTTACTATTTTCTCTATTTCTCAGACAAAAATATTCAAAAATTTAAAATTTCCTTTACTTTTTTAATAATTAGCTTTCTTATTTAATACTTTCTTTGTTTATTTTTAAAAAATATTTCAAAATTTTAAATTTCTTTATTTAATTCTCTTATTTAATACTTTCTCCATTTATTTAAAGAAAAAATTTTTTTTTTTTTTAGAAAATTTTAAAATTTAGTTTAATTCTTTAACAATTATATAGAAAAATACTTAAAAAAAATTTAGTAGGATAATCTTACATTAATAGAAGCATGTTGTCCTTGTTGATGCGATGATTCGTAGATGTTGTCTTTGTTGATACGATGATTCGTTGATATGGTGTTTTTCCGCCTCTGATGCAATTTTATTCTCTCCAGTTTTTTTATATAATTTTCCTTTTTCAGTTTGAACACTTTTTCTGTCTTTAAATCAAATTTTTATTTATTACTTAAACTTTTTGTTTATTAAAATCCAGTTTTTTTGTTCTTTTGTTTTAATCAATTTAAACACTTTAAACAATTTTTTATTCTTAATTTTTCGGTTGGCTAAAATCTAGCTCTTTTTTCTTTATCTTAATTTAACTTTCTCTTAATCTAGTTTTTACTCATTTAACACTTTTTGTCCTTGAGACAAGGAATTTTTGTTTATTATTTCACTTTCACTTAGATTCTCAGCTTATCTAATTTTTAATTTATTTAACTTTATCTTAATTTAGTTTTTATTCAGTTAACACTTTTGGTCCTTGAGACAAAATTTTTTTGTTTATTATTTAACTTTCACTTAACTTCTCAGTTTATCTAATTTTTAATTTATTTAACTTTCACTTAATTTCTCAGTTTAACTAATTTTTAATTTATTTTGATTTAATTTCTTTTTTTTTTTTTATGTCCTTTTTGATTTGTAAAATTTTAATTTATTTTTTATTTCACTTCCTTTTATTCTTAAAGCACTTTATTTTATTTTATACACTAAGTTTTCACGTTCTGCGAGCGCGAGCTTGACAGGCAATGGCTTTACGCACAAACCCGTTTTGAAGACTCTACTAAGGAGCCTGCCAAGGCTTGACTGAGTTCGACCGGTTTCCGAGGACCTTCCTTGAAAAAAAGGAGGTCCCTGCTCGGGCGCCAATTAAATAATTTTAAATTATTTTTATTTAAAAAAATTATTTTGTGTTGTGTGTTTTTTTAGAACACTCAACACGTCTTTATTTATTAATAGTCAAAACAACAGTAAAAGTTTATTAAAACTACCCTAACTACACCTAAACGTCGCTGCTTTGATCACATGCCTTTGCTGCGTCGCTCGTGTTGTTTGTAGACATGGTGTCAGCATTTTCCCATCGTTCCGCAAATGTTGAAATAGGAACCAGCAAAGTTGTTGATTATGTAATATGCAACGTCAGCTTGGGAACTTTATGTTTTTAAATAATTATTTTAAATATATTTTTCTTTAACTTATATACATTAAATTAAAGGTATTCAAATAGATTAACTAATAAAATAAAAATATTTCACTAGCTCTGCCAAATTCTTAAAAAAAATGTAAAATAAAGGCCTGGAAAAATAATAGGGACACTTAAGTTTTTCAATATATTCTAATATTTTTAATTATTTTTCCATAAATATTACAAGGTATATACATTAAATTAAAGGTATTCAAATAGATTAACTAATAAAATAAAAATATTTCACTAGCTCTGCCAAATTCTTAAAAAAAATGTAAAATAAAGGCCTGGAAAATTAATAGGGACACTTAAGTTTTTCAATAAATTCTTATATTTTTAATTATTTTTCCATAAATATTACAAAATATATACATTAAATTAAACGTATTCAAATTGTTTAACTAATAAAATAAAAATATTTAACTAGTTCTGCCAAATTCTTAAAAAAAATGTAAAATAAAGGCCTGGAGAAATAATAGGGACACTTAAGTTTTTCAATAAATTCTTATGTTTTTAATTATTTTTCCATAAATATTACAAGGTATATACATTAGATTAAAGGTATTCAAATAGTTTAACTAATAAAATAAAAATATTTCACTTGCTCTGCCAAATTCTTAAAAAAAATGTAAAATAAAGGCCTGGAGAAATAATAGGGACACTTAAGTTTTTCAATAAATTCTTATGTTTTTAATTATTTTTCCATAAATATTACAAGGTATATACATTAGATTAAAGGTATTCAAATAGTTTAACTAATAAAATAAAAATATTTCACTTGCTCTGCCAAATTCTTAAAAAAAATGTAAAATAAAGGCCTGGAAAAATAATAGGGACACTTAAGTTTTTCAATATATTCTTATATTTTTAATTATTTTTCCATAAATATTACAAGGTATATACATTAAATTAAAGGTATTCAAATAGATTAACTAATAAAATAAAAATATTTCACTAGCTCTGCCAAATTCTTAAAAAAAAATGTAAAATAAAGGCCTGGAAAAATAATAGGGACACTTAAGTTTTTCAATATATTCTTATATTTTTAATTATTTTTCCATAAATATTACAAGGTATATACATTAAATTAAAGGTATTCAAATAGATTAACTAATAAAATAAAAATATTTCACTAGCTCTGCCAAATTCTTAAAAAAAATGTAAAATAAAGGCCTGGAAAAATAATAGGGACACTTAAGTTTTTCAATATATTCTTATATTTTTAATTATTTTTCCATAAATATTACAAAGTATATACATTAAATTAAACGTATTCAAATAGATTAACTAATAAAATAAAAATATTTCACTAGCTCTGCCAAATTCTTAAAAAAAATGTAAAATAAAGGCCTGGAAAAATAATAGGGACACTTAAGTTTTTCAATATATTCTTATATTTTTAATTATTTTTCCATAAATATTACAAGGTATATACATTAAATTAAAGGTATTCAAATAGATTAACTAATAAAATAAAAATATTTCACTAGCTCTGCCAAATTCTTAAAAAAAATGTAAAATAAAGGCCTGGAGAAATAATAGGGACACTTAAGTTTTTCAATAAATTCTTATGTTTTTAATTATTTTTCCATAAATATTACAAAGTATATACATTAGATTAAAGGTATTCAAATAGTTTAACTAATAAAATAAAAATATTTGACTAGCTCTGCCAAATTCTTAAAAAAAATGTAAAATAAAGGCCTGGAAAAATAATAGGGACACTTAAGTTTTTCAATATATTCTAATATTTTTAATTATTTTTCCATAAATATTACAAGGTATATACATTAAATTAAAGGTATTCAAATAGATTAACTAATAAAATAAAAATATTTCACTAGCTCTTCCAAATTCTTTAAAAAAATGTAAAATATAGGCCTGGAAAAATAATAGGGACACTTAAGTTTTTCAATATATTCTAATATTTTTAATTATTTTTCCATAAACATTACAAGGTATATACACTAAATTAAAGGTATTCAAATAGATTAACTAATAAAATAAAAATATTTCACTAGCTCTTCCAAATTCTTAAAATAAATGTAAAATATAGGCCTGGAAAAATAATAGGGACACTTAAGTTTTTCAATATATTCTAATATTTTTAATTATTTTTCCATAAACATTACAAGGTATATACACTAAATTAAAGGTATTCAAATAGATTAACTAATAAAATAAAAATATTTCACTAGCTCTGCCAAATTCTTAAAAAAAATGTAAAATAAAGGCCTGGAAAATTAATAGGGACACTTAAGTTTTTCAATAAATTCTTATATTTTTAATTATTTTTCCATAAATATTACAAAATATATACATTAAATTAAACGTATTCAAATTATTTAACTAATAAAATAAAAATATTTCACTAGCTCTGCCAAATTCTTAAAAAAAATGTAAAATAAAGGCCTGGAAAAATAATAGGGACACTTAAGTTTTTCAATAAATTCTTATATTTTTAATTATTTTTCCATAAATATTACAAAGTATATACATTAAATTAAACGTATTCAAATTGTTTAACTAATAAAATAAAAATATTTAACTAGTTCTGCCAAATTCTTAAAAAAAATGTAAAATAAAGGCCTGGAGAAATAATAGGGACACTTAAGTTTTTCAATATATTCTAATATTTTTAATTATTTTTCCATAAACATTACAAGGTATATACACTAAATTAAAGGTATTCAAATAGATTAACTAATAAAATAAAAATATTTCACTAGCTCTGCCAAATTCTTAAAAAAAATGTAAAATGAAGGCCTGGAAAAATAATAGGGACACTTAAGTTTTTCAATATATTCTTATATTTTTAATTATTTTTCCATAAATATTACAAGGTATATACATTAAATTAAAGGTATTCAAATAGATTAACTAATAAAATAAAAATATTTCACTAGCTCTGCCAAATTCTTAAAAAAAAATGTAAAATAAAGGCCTGGAAAAATAATAGGGACACTTAAGTTTTTCAATATATTCTTATATTTTTAATTATTTTTCCATAAATATTACAAAGTATATACATTAAATTAAACGTATTCAAATTGTTTAACTAATAAAATAAAAATATTTAACTAGTTCTGCCAAATTCTTAAAAAAAATGTAAAATAAAGGCCTGGAGAAATAATAGGGACACTTAAGTTTTTCAATAAATTCTTATGTTTTTAATTATTTTTCCATAAATATTACAAAGTATATACATTAGATTAAAGGTATTCAAATAGTTTAACTAATAAAATAAAAATATTTGACTAGCTCTGCCAAATTCTTAAAAAAAATGTAAAATAAAGGCCTTTAAAAATAATAGGGACACTTAAGTTTTTCAATACATTCTTATATTTTTAATTATTTTTCCATAAATATTACAAGGTATATACATTAAATTAAAGGTATTCAAATAGATTAACTAATAAAATAAAAATATTTCACTAGCTCTGCCAAATTCTTAAAAAAAAAATGTAAAATAAAGGCCTGGAAAAATAATAGGGACACTTAAGTTTTTCAATATATTCTTATATTTTTAATTATTTTTGCATAAATATTACAAAGTATATACATTAAATTAAAGGTATTCAAATAGATTAACTAATAAAATAAAAATATTTCACTAGCTCTTCCAAATTCTTAAAATAAATGTAAAATATAGGCCTGGAAAAATAATAGGGACACTTAAGTTTTTCAATATATTCTTATATTTTTAATTATTTTTGCATAAATATTACAAGGTATATACATTAAATTAAAGGTATTCAAATAGATTAACTAATAAAATAAAAATATTTCACTAGCTCTTCCAAATTCTTAAAATAAATGTAAAATATAGGCCTGGAAAAATAATAGGGACACTTAAGTTTTTCAATACATTCTTATATTTTTAATTATTTTTCCATAAATATTACAAGGTATATCTTTGGTAATTTACGGTTAATTACCAATTAAAAAAAACGATTTTATTTAATGCAACACTAGGGTCAAATATTATTTAATTTATTTAAATTTAAAGTTTAAAAAAGCTAATTTAATTTAGGATGGCTTCGGATTTTATGGATCTTATGTTGGTCAGGAACGTCTGCAGCCGATCAGGATTTTTGTCAAAGAGACCGGAAACAATGGCGGCATGTCTTTTTATCTCGCTGACATTGACAGCTCCTAAGTGCGTGTTTACACGATGGGTGACAGATAACGATGTTGGCAACGCTAAACATAGGGTGCCACATTACTCCCCGGCTAGATGAAAGCTACCGGAATCTTACTGGAAGATTAACACGTCTGCCGCATCTGGTAGATTTCGGCGATACCCTTGAAGAATTATGCCGTGTTGTAGTATGCTTATCTTTTTGCAAAGGAATAGCTTGAGTTGATATTGGGTCATGGTTGGGTTGAGGTACTTGGGCATCGGTGTCGACGTCGTTATGATCAGGTTGTATAACTTGTGATTTTTCATGGCATTGATTTTCTTGTAGGAAGATGTTTTCGTCTGGGTACTCGATAAAGGCTGGCTTGAGTCTGTCGATGTTTATATTTACGTATCGGTTGCCACTTTGTATCGTAAAATATTTCGTACTCTTTCGAATAATTCTAAATGGGCCATCATATGGGTGAGTGAGTGATGGCCGTATTGTATCATTTCTTACAAAAACGTGAGATGATGAATTTAAAGAAGGACTGGCAAAGGCTTTTGGTGTTGTATGATGCGATGTGTTTGTTGGTCTAAGCTTCTGCATTGCCAATCGAAATTGTGAAACAACCTCACTGGTTGGTACTGTTGCCTTGGTATTGGCGAAAAATTCTCCGGGAATTCTTAAATTTGTACCATACACAAGCTCTGCGGGGGTTGCGTTGATATCCGGTTTAAAAACGACACGTAGTCCAAGCAAAATAGATGGGAGACTGTGAACCCATTTTGCAGGATCGTTGCAAAGGATGGCAGCTTTGAACACACGATGCCATCTCTCTATTAAACCGTTGCATTCGGGGTGATAAGGCGTTGTACGAAGATGGGAGGCGCCAATCAGCGATGTAAGTTCAGTAAAAATTGATGATTCAAACTGCCTTCCTCTGTCGGATGTAATTTTCGCAGGTACACCAAACCTTGCTATCCAGTTATGCAGGATTGCTTTCGCAACAGTTTCAGCGGTCATATCTGGCATAGGTATAGCCTCAGGCCATCGTGTAAAACGGTCTATAATGGTCAAGCAATATCTATGACCATCGCAAACAGGAAAAGGGCCCACGATGTCGATATTAATGTGACTGAAACGTTCTTTTGGTGGTTCGTATTTCGATGTTTTCGACCTGGTATGGCGCTGAATTTTTGAACGCTGGCATGAGATGCAGGTTCGTACAAATTTTGCACTATCTCTTCGTATATCTGGCCAAACAAAACGAGATGTTACCAGTTTTGTCGTAGCTCGGATGCCAGGGTGAGACAGTCCGTGAACGATTGCTAATATCTGCTTACGAAACGATTTTGGAATGTAGGGTCGGACGTTGTTTGTCGAAGTATCGCAAACCAAATCAAGCTTAGAGTCTGGAAAGGAAAAATATTTAAGTTTGAGAGAGTTTGAAATAATACCTGACTGCAATTGTTTTAGTTCATCGTCTTCTCTTTGCGCTGCCGCAATTTTTGCGTAATCTACAATTCGAGTCAAGGATTGAATACGAGAAAGAAAGTCCGCGGTTGAATTTTGTTCGCCTGCAATGTGTCGGATATCAGTAGTAAATTGACCGATGTAGTCCAAGTAACGGGCGCGTCGTGGCGATGCTTTTTCGGGTTTTTGTCGAAATGCGTAGATTAAGGGTCGGTGGTCGGTTACAATATAACAGCTTCTGCCTTCCAACAAGTAACGAAAGTGACAAATACCTTGATATATGGCTGTTAACTCACGATCGTACGTGCTGTATTTTTGTTGTGCGGTCGATAATCTCTTTGAATAAAATCCTAGAGGCTGAAGACAACCGTTCACGCATTGATGAAGAGCAGCACCGACTGCAATGTCGGAGGCATCAACAAACAGCGCTAATTCTGCGTTTTTAACTGGATGTGCCAATAAAGCGGCATCACTTAATTCGTTCTTGCATTTAACGAACGCCTCCTCAGTTTTATGAGTCCACTCTAACACCGTGCAATCGTTTTTTATATTGCCCTTTATTAACCTTTGCAGTTTCGCTTGATTCATCGAAGAATTTGGTAAAAACCTTTTATAAAAATTAATTGTTGCTAGAAACTTTTTCAACTCCTTAGCAAGTGTGGGCTTAGGAAAGTCACGTATCGCAGCAACTCGCTCGGGTAGGGGTCGTATGCCTTCACCATTTACAAAATGGCCAAGAAATTTTAGTTCTGTTTTTCCAAATTCACACTTATCCACATTTATAGCTAAATTATTGTCCCGTAGCCTTTTAAAAACGTCTATCAGGTCTTTTCGGTGCTGTTCGACTGATGTTGAAGCCACACATATGTCATCTACATATGCAAAGGCGCAATCTAAACCCCGTAGTACCTCGTAAATTAGCCTTTGGAAAGTCTGTGCTGCGTTGCAGAGTCCAAAAGTCATAAATTTAAACTCATAGAGACCAAAAGGTGTTATAATGGCTGTTTTAGCGACATCCTCGGGAGAAACGGGAACCTGATGGAAGGCCTTTTGAAGGTCAATCTTCGAGAATATTTTCTTACCGTAGAGGTTATTTGTGAAGTCGGATAAGTACGGAAGCGGATATCGGTCACGGACGGTCTGGGCGTTTAACGAGCGGTAGTCACCACATGGTCTCCACGAACCATTGGGTTTTTGCACCATGTGCAGTGGGCTAGACCAATTACTACTTGAAGGCTGGCAAATGCCAGCTTTTAACAAAACGTTAAATTCAGCTCGTGCTGCAGCTAATTTTTCGGGTGATAAGCGTCGGGGTCGAGAGTGCACTGGTTGGCCAGTTGTTTCAATTCGATGGAAAATTGTTGACTTCGTAGTCGTACCGTATGGTTTAATTTTTAAAATATCGGCAAAATCACGCAATATATCATAAAATGGGTTAAATGTTTTAATTTCAGCGGCGCTCAGATGAGAAAATGTCGTCGAAGGCAGATGGTTGCCAGTCGTAGGGTCGATGAGGCGATTGCGGCGCAAGTCAATCAATAAGTTGTAAAATCGTAAAAAATCAGCGCCGATGATTGGGCTTGTGACGTCTGCTACAAGAAAGCACCACTCGAATTTACGATTCAGGTCAAGATTTAAACGAATTCGTTTCTGACCCACGACTTTTATTGGTAAACCATTTGCTGTATATAATTTCGTTGCGGTGGGTTCAATGCCGACGGTTGTAAAGGTAAGAGGTAAAACGGACACGTCAGCACCTGTGTCTATGAGAAATTTTTGCTTTGTAATTGAGTCTCTTACCTGTAGGCGGAAAATTAAGCTTTTCGTGGCATGGTTTCCGCTGTCCTGTGCCACGTGCGCCTGGCTTCAATCAGATTTTTTTAGTGCGTTGGTTGTTACAGTTTTAACTGAACTGCGTTTGTGTCGGCATGGACTTCTACACTTTCGTGCATTTCGGCCATATTTTTTATGATACCAGCATTCGTCTATTAATCTGGCTGGTGGGCATGGCATCGACGATCGAATCCGCAATTCTTGTAAACTCAGCAGCGGTACCACTCGACGCGGCTACGACAGGTTGCACAATATCGGGAAGCCGTTTGATCCACAACCCTTTAATAACAGTCTCTCCCAGCGTCTTTCCAGCCACTCGACGCATTTCATAAAAAAGCTCTGACGGCTTCTTGTCACCTAGGGGCAGCTCTGAGAGTAACCGATTGAGTCTACGTTGTTCACTGTCTGCGAAGTGATAAATTATTTTCTCGCGAATATATTTATACCTGTCGTTTTGAGGCATTTCTGCAATAACCTCTGACAATTGTGAAATAACGCTTGGGTCTAGGGCAGCCAAAACTGTCGCCGTCCTTTGCTTGTCACTCGAGATTCCAGACGCCATGAACCAAAAATCCATGGTCGTAAACCATGATTCGATGTTCGAACTGACCATTTGTGGCAATGGTAGACGCGCGTACACTGCTGATACGTTGGCGGCGATGGGGGAATCGGGTCGTTGATGAGGCATTTCATTTGCCGTTGCTGTGTTGGAAAATGTTGGCTTTTCGTTGTCGTTCACATCAGTCATTTTTCCAAAATGTGGTGCGTACCGTTATGACCGTTAGTCAATGCACTCGTATACGTGCAAACGCAATTTCGTTTATGATCAGCAAAAAAATATTTTTGCCAAGATCACGTCGGGGTCACCAATTTGGTAATTTACGGTTAATTACCAATTAAAAAAACGATTTTATTTAATGCAACACTAGGGTCAAATATTATTTAATTAATTTAAATTTAAAGTTTAAAAAGCTAATTTAATTTAGGATGGCTTCGGATTTTATGGATCTTATGTTGGTCAGGAACGTCTGCAGCCGATCAGGATTTTTGTCAAAGAGACCGGAAACAATGGCGGCATGTCTTTTTATCTCGCTGACATTGACAGCTCCTAAGTGCGTGTTTACACGACGGGTGACAGATAACGATGTTGGCAACGCTAAACAAAGGGTGCCACATATACATTAAATTAAAGGTATTCAAATAGATTAACTAATAAAATAAAAATATTTCACTAGCTTTGCCAAATTCTTAAAAAAAATGTAAAATAAAGGCCTGGAAAAATAATAGGGACACTTAAGTTTTTCAATATATTCTTATATTTTTAATTATTTTTCCATAAATATTACAAAATATATACACTAAATTAAAGGTATTCAAATAGATTAACTAATAAAATAAAAATATTTCACTAGCTCTGCCAAATTCTTAAAAAAAATGTAAAATAAAGGCCTGGAAAAATAATAGAGACACTTAAGTTTTTCAATACATTCTTATATTTTTAATTATTTTTCTATAAATATTACAAGGTATATACATTAAATTAAAGGTATTCAAATAGATTAACTAATAAAATAAAAATATTTCACTAGCTCTGCCAAATTCTTAAAAAAAATGTAAAATATAGGCCTGGAAAAATAATAGGGACACTTAAGTTTTTCAATATATTCTAATATTTTTAATTATTTTTCCATAAATATTACAAGGTATATACATTAAATTAAAGGTATTCAAATAGATTAACTAATAAAATAAAAATATTTCACTAGCTCTGCCAAATTCTTAAAAAAAATGTAAAATATAGGCCTGGAAAAATAATAGGGACACTTAAGTTTTTCAATACATTCTTATATTTTTAATTATTTTTCCATAAATATTACAAGGTATATACATTAAATTAAAGGTATTCAAATAGATTAACTAATAAAATAAAAATAGTAGTTTGGCACTAGTTCTGCCAAATTCTTAAAAAAATGTGTTCAACGTTCACACAATTTAAGGGAACACCCTTTAAAATAATAGCGGTTTTTATATACATATTTTTTATGCTCTTTGCTTTTGTCATTTCTTTTCTTTCTTTGCTTAACATTAAGATCTTTTGTTCATAAAAACACTCTAGCTTCGACAGTAGATCAAGTGTGACGTTTTTCGTTAAGCAAAAAACAAGAACAAATATTATTTAAAAATACATATTACAAAATTAAAGTGTGAACAATTTAAAGACAAAAAAGATTAGCAAATACAACAATACATAAAATAAGGACACAAATTAATAAATAAAAACAAACATAACTTAAATTTAAAATCAAAACGAAACATTGTGCAAAATAAAATAATAAAACAAATTTACATTGAATTTGAAATTATAAAAACAATAGTGTGTTTTATTTTTACAAAAACAAAAACATAAAAAACGAACCAGCAAACATCCATCATTAAACATTTTTTGGTCACTTCGACCCGTATAAAGTAAAAGTGCAGTGTTAAAAACAATAACAAAAAGTCGCTTAAAAAGTAAAAAATATTAAAAAAGCACAAAATAAATAACGGTTTAAAAACAGTTGAATTTTTTATGGAAAAAATAGAATCCACAAGCAAAGTGGAAAGAACGAAAAAAAGATCCAACAACACAACACCAGACACAAACAACAAGAGACCCAGAGTAAAAAGTAGCGGTTCAAAAGAAGACACAACAACAACAAGTAAGTGTAATAGCTCTTTTTTAGAAAATATTTTTTCTTGCCGCTGTTAAATAAAAAAAAAAATAAAAAGAAAAAGATCGAAACAAAAAAGGGTTACCACCCATACTTTTTTTATAATTTTCTGGGGAAACAAAATAACTCCATACTAATAATTAAATTTGAAATTAATTATTATTTTTGACATATCTTGTTGTGAAATCGCTAGCAGGGACTTTTTTAGACTCAAATTAATCCTTAATTTTTATCGAATTGAATTTTAACCCATAAAAATGGCACTTGATAAATTTGTAAATTGTACAAATGACCTTTTGGATTTTGAAACAGAATATACACAAAGTGCAGCCGAAAACAACATTCACTCTCTTGAGGTACTTCGGGTCGAACTTGATTCTATATGGTCACAAGTCAAAAGGACGTATGGAGAGTGTAGGGACATAAAAGACGATTCAAAGGAAAAACCCATCGTTAAAGATAAGCTTCGTAACCGTTATAAAAAAGCTTTTTCTGCCTACAAAACGTGTTTAGGGTCAATTAATGCGGAAATTCAAGCCCTATCGAATCCAAGGAAGGAAGAGCGGATTTCTGCTGTTGAGAATCAACCACAGGAGAATCATGACATCTCATTTGTGCGGCTACCACCTTGCGATACGGACACATTTTATGGGGATTTTTTGACATGGCCTACCTTCCGCGATCTTTTTACAGCATTATACATAAATAATTCTAGACTTAGCAAAATTGAGAAACTTTTTCATCTGATACAAAAGACTGGAGGAGATGCTAGGAAAATAGTTTCAAATGCCCCATTGACCAACCAGGGCTTCGACATAGCCTGGAAAAATCTTGTAGCCCAATACGAGAATAATCGGATCCAAGTAAATGAACAATTGAAAATTTTATTTGACCTTCCGAACGTAGCTGAAGACTCAGGCTCATCAATCCAAAAACTTCAGCGAACAGTCAATGGATGTATTCAGGCATTAAATGCATTAGGTGTAGAAACCGCCACATGGGATCCATTTCTAGTATACATTTGCTCAACAAAGCTCCCTCGAACTCTTTTAAAGGAATTTGAAAATTCACTTCAGGAAATTACAAAAGTTGCGACTTGGGAAAAATTCAACACTTTCTTGACGCACAGTTCTAAGACTCTAGAATCCATAGAGGCCATCACACAATCAAATTCAAAGTCAGAACAATCAAGAAAGGATAATTTAAAATCTAGGCCAAAACGAGTTCACACTTTTCACTTAAATACGACCCAAAATGAAACTGGGTCGAAGAATATAAAATTTTTGACAGCAAATAGGGCACAAAAAAATGACTCAAATTACAAATGCCAAGATTGTAAAGAGTCTCACCAATTGTGGTCTTGCCCCAAGTTCTTAGAGAAGAACGTTAACGACAGAATTCACATTGTAAAGGTCACAAATTCATGTTACAATTGCCTCTCTATTGACCACAGTGTTAAGGACTGTAAAAGTAAATCTAGTTGTAGATTATGTAAGCAAAGACATAACACTTTGTTACATAAGGGATCAGAAACCCAAAACTTAGTTCAGAATTGTGACGCGACCCAATCTAGCAGGAGCATCGCGACACAAAACAACAATATACAGTCCACATCAGCATCAAGCTTTTCCATACCAAACATCACATCCTTGACACTGCAAGAGAGCAAACATCTCAATCAATCTCCCAATGAGAAGGAAACCTTGTTATTCACTGCAATTGTACTGATCGAAACTAGAGGCGAAAAGTACCAGGCAAGAGCAATCATTGACCCTGGTTCACAATCAACTTTTATGTCGGAAAAGTTGAAAAATAAACTAAATTTACCCACCAAGAGAAATTTAGTTCATGTTACGGGGTTGAGTCAAACAGTTTCAGAGACATCAACCAAAGCATGTTTATTCAATCTTTGCTCCAAGGTGGATTCACAATTTAAATTAGAAGTCTGGGCACCAGTCTTGAAGACGCTTCCATCTAATTTACCACCACAAACCTTAGATTTGCAACATTTCAATGAGACTGCTAAATTAGAACTTGCAGATCCTCAATTCAATCAAAGCAGACCCATCGACTTGCTTATAGGCCTCGACTTGGGCCACTCAATATATTGCATGGACACACCGATGCGGTCTATTGGATCCCTTTTGGCACAAAAAACAGTATTTGGCTGGATTGTGGGGGGACCAATTTCAACAAAGACACAACCTAGTACAACAGTGTCACTACTCAACACTACGTCCCTTGACCGAATCCTCACACGCTTTTGGGAGGTGGAGGAAACCCCAAAACGGGTTTTGAGGTCAGATGAGGACACATTTTGCGAAAACAATTTCATGTCGACAACACGGAGAAACGACAAAGGAAGGTATATAGTTACCCTACCCTTCAAAAATAGCAAAGAAATAGGAACTTCAAGAAACATAGCGATGGCACAGTTCTTAAGAATGGAACGCATGCTTAGCCAGAAACCCGAACTCAAAAAACAATACGACCAAGTAATTGTTGAGTACCTTGAGTTAGGACATATGAGGAAAATTTCTCCCCTGGAAATCAACACAAACCCAAATTATTACCTGCCGCATCATGCAGTAATAAAACCCGAAAGGTTGACAACGAAACTTAGAGTAGTTTTCAACGCTTCTAGCCCGTCTTCAAACAAGAAGAGTTTGAATGACATACTATATCCAGGACCCATACTTCAACAGGACTTAGTGCATCTGATACTGAAGTGGAGATTCTTCCGTTTTGTGTACAACGCAGACATCACAAAAATGTATCGACAGATACTCATTGATCCGACTCAAACCAAATATCAAAGGATATTATTTCGGCAAACAGAAAAGGATCCTATTGAGGATTACGAACTCCTGACAGTAACTTTTGGAGTCAACTGCGCCCCGTTTCTGGCCATTAGAACCCTTCTTCAACTAGCAGAAGATGTAAAATCAACTCACCCTCTCGCATCAAAAACTCTACAACAACACATGTACGTGGATGATGTTTTAGCAGGTGGTCACACATTAATAGACGCCATCAACTCAAGAAAAGAACTTACAACAGTCTTGAAATCTGCTGGATTTGACCTGATGAAATGGACATCAAATGACCCACGAGTCATACAAGATCTACCAAATGAGGCCCTACTACCTCTCGATTGGTTAAACTTGTCAGAAAACACTGGGACTAAAACTCTAGGAATCAAATGGAACATTTCTTCAGACTCATTTACGTTTACAGCACCAGACGTCAAATTAAAAGAAAACTACACAAAAAGAGAAGTTTTATCGACAATTGCCAAATTCTTTGACCCTTGTGGATGGATAGCCCCAATAATAGTAGAAGCAAAATTAATTATGCAACAGATTTGGTTGGATAAGGTCGACTGGGATGACATATTAAAACCCTTGACTTGTATACAGTGGCAAAAATTCATAAAAAACTGCCACGCAATAAATATATTGAAAATTCCCCGTTGGATCCAATTTAGCCCAAATTGTAATGTGGAGATTCACGGTTTCAGCGACGCTTCAGAAAAAGCCTATTCAGCGGCCCTTTATGTTCGAATACAATCAGAAAACTCAGTATTCACATTTCTTCTGGCTTCAAAGACACGTGTAGCTCCCATTAAGCAAATATCTTTGCCCCGCTTAGAACTTTGTGGATCCGTATTATTGGCAAACCTTGCATGTGGAATTATACCAAATCTTCAACTTCAAAATATCAAGACATTTTATTGGACCGATTCAACAATCGTGCTGTCCTGGTTAAAGAAACCTCCTTGCTCATGGAACACTTTCGTTGGAAATCGTGTTTCTGAAATCCTAGATAAGGTTGGAAATCAAAATTGGCAACACATCGATTCAAAAGATAACCCAGCAGACGTAGCCAGCCGAGGATGTAGTCCACAAGAACTGGAAAACCACAACCTATGGTGGTTTGGACCCTCCTGGTTAAAATTGCCTAAAAATCAATGGCCGATACCAACACAAACAGGTGACACAAACTTAGAAGCTAAAACTGTAAAAGCATTTACAACCACAACACGCGAAGACCCATTAAATCGATTCTCAGATCTATCACGCGCTTATCGAGTGCTCGCTTATGTCATACGATTATGGAGAAATACTGGAAGCAACAGATCCCATCTTCGCGTATCTTCAGTAGAAATCACACGAGAAGAAATAGATTTCGTCAAACATAGACTCATCATATGGACTCAACAAAATCATTTTCCAGATGAGTACAAACTTTTGAAACTTAAGCAGAAAATATCCCCAACTAGCAGTCTTTTGACCTTAAATCCTTTCATGGATCGCCACGGCATTATTAGAGCCAATGGACGACTCGCTCAATCACCCGCATTAACCTATAGTGAACGTTACCCAATATTGCTACCTCATAACTCGAAGTTATCACAACTCCTAGTAGAATTTACACATAAAATTACCCTTCATGGAGAAAACCAACTAATGACTCGAGTCCTACGCACAGAATATTGGATATTCAGATTGAAACCCTTGGTCAAAAGCGTACTTCACAACTGTAAGACGTGTGTTTTGTACAAAAAACAGACGCAAAATCAAATAATGGCTTCATTACCACCAGAACGGACAACATTATCAAGACCCTTTGCTACAACTGGATTAGACTACGCAGGACCTTTTGACATCAAAAATTTCACAGGCCGAGCGTGTCTCATTACAAAAGGGTACATTTGCATATTTGTATGCTTCGCCACAAAAGCTGTACATCTTGAAGCAGCAAGTGATTTATCGACCCAATCGTTCTTAGCAGCATTTTCCCGCTTCATAGGAAGACGTGGATGTCCCGCACTCATTTATTCAGATAATGGGAAAAATTTCGTCGGAGCAGCAGAACTACTCAGAAAAGACCGTCTAGAATTCATAAAAACTCTTCAAAATCAAGTGACCCATCATTTTAGTCATCAAAACCTAAACTGGAAGTTTATTCCCCCAGGAGCCCCACATATGGGCGGCCTTTGGGAAGCCGGTGTAAAATCATTAAAAATACACCTCAAAAAAATGATACCGAACTTAAAATTCACGTTTGAAGAGCTATCTACAATTCTTACTCGAATAGAATCGTGCCTAAATTCTAGACCCTTAAGTCCTGCTAGCGATGACCCAAATGACCTTAATCCATTAACCCCTGGACACTTCCTTATTGGTAGTGCATTACTGACCCCAGCTGAACCAGATGTAAGCAGTGAAAATCTGACTCTTATCAACCGCTGGAAACGCTTGAAGGTCATCTACCACTCATTTTGCCAAAGATGGAAGTCCGAATATTTGCTTGAACTTCAACGCAGATACAAATGGAAGATTCAGAGGGACAACGTTAAAATCAACGATCTGGTAGTCATCAAAAACAACAACTTGCCACCCAATGAATGGCAAATGGGTCGAATCATCAAAACCTATCTTGGACCTGACCGAAAATGTAGAGTTGTAGACATCAAAACAAAAAATGGAGTCATCACCAGACCAATTACAAAAATTGTGGTTTTATTTGCAAATTAGTATAACCCCTAATCATTTACACACACTAATATTGTTCTAATTTTACACTTACAGGTATGGCATCCCAACAACAACAATCTCAACGCCCCAAACATTGGCATTTTTCTTGCGGTATACGTTTATGTACATCATGGTGCCATATCTATCAACAACTTCACAATACACTAGTTCATGAGGCTTTGCAACTTACCGACCCACAACCTACAAACAGGACACGTTCAAAACCTGTGGTAGATTTCACCGAGGCATGGGGGCCGGAATGTTCAACGTTCACACAATTTAAGGGAACACCCTTTAAAATAATAGCGGTTTTTATATACATATTTTTTATGCTCTTTGCTTTTGTCATTTCTTTTCTTTCTTTGCTTAACATTAAGATCTTTTGTTCATAAAAACACTCTAGCTTCGACAGTAGATCAAGTGTGACGTTTTTCGTTAAGCAAAAAACAAGAACAAATATTATTTAAAAATACATATTACAAAATTAAAGTGTGAACAATTTAAAGACAAAAAAGATTAGCAAATACAACAATACATAAAATAAGGACACAAATTAATAAATAAAAACAAACATAACTTAAATTTAAAATCAAAACGAAACATTGTGCAAAATAAAATAATAAAACAAATTTACATTGAATTTGAAATTATAAAAACAATAGTGTGTTTTATTTTTACAAAAACAAAAACATAAAAAACGAACCAGCAAACATCCATCATTAAACAAAATGTAAAATATAGGCCTGGAAAAATAATAGGGACACTTAAGTTTTTCAATACATTCTTATATTTTTAATTATTTTTCCATAAATATTACAAGGTATATACATTAAATTAAAGGTATTCAAATAGATTAACTAATAAAATAAAAATATTTCACTAGCTCTGCCAAATTCTTAAAAAGAATGTAAAATATAGGCCTGGAAAAATAATAGGGACACTTAAGTTTTTCAATACATTCTTATATTTTTAATTATTTTTCCATAAATATTACAAGGTATATACATTAAATTAAAGGTATTCAAATAGATTAACTAATAAAATAAAAATATTTCACTAGCTCTGCCAAATTCTTAAAAAGAATGTAAAATATAGGCCTGGAAAAATAATAGGGACACTTAAGTTTTTCAATACATTCTTATATTTTTAATTATTTTTACATAAATATTACAAGGTATATACATTAAATTAAAGGTATTCAAATAGATTAACTAATAAAATAAAAATATTTCACTAGTTCTGCCAAATTCTTAAAAAAATGTAAAATAAAGGCCTGGAAAAATAATAGGGACACTTAAGTTTTTCAATATATTCTAATATTTTTAATTATTTTTCCATAAATATTACAAGGTATATACATTAAATTAAAGGTATTCAAATAGATTAACTAATAAAATAAAAATATTTCACTTGCTCTGCCAAATTCTTAAAAAAAATGTAAAATAAAGGCCTGGAAAAATAATAGGGACACTTAAGTTTTTCAATACATTCTTATATTTTTAATTATTTTTCCATAAATATTACAAGGTATATACATTAAATTAAAGGTATTCAAATAGATTAACTAATAAAATAAAAATATTTCACTAGCTCTGCCAAATTCTTAAAAAAAATGTAAAATAAAGGCCTGGAAAAATAATAGGGACACTTAAGTTTTTCAATATATTCTAATATTTTTAATTATTTTTCCATAAACATTACAAGGTATATACATTAAATTAAAGGTATTCAAAGAGATTAACTAATAAAATAAAAATATTTCACTAGCTCTGCCAAATTCTTAAAAAAAATGTAAAATAAAGGCCTGGAAAAATAATAGGGACACTTAAGTTTTTCAATAAATTCTTATATTTTTAATTATTTTTCCATAAATATTACAAGGTATATACATTAAATAAAAGGTATTCAAATAGTTTAACTAATAAAATAAAAATATTTCACTAGCTCTGCCAAATACTTTAAAAAAATGTAAAATAAAGGCCTGGTAAAATAATAGGGACACTTAAATTTTTCAATATATTCTTATATTTTAAATTATTTTTCCATAAATATTACAAAATATATACATTAAATAAAAGGTATTCAAATAGTTTAACTAATAAAATAAAAATATTTCACTAGCTCTGCCAAATACTTTAAAAAAATGTAAAATAAAGGCCTGGAAAAATAATAGGGACACTTAAGTTTTTCAATAAATTCTTATATTTTTAATTATTTTTCCATAAATATTACAAGGTATATACATTAAATAAAAGGTATTCAAATAGATTAACTAAAAAAATAAAAATATTTCACTTGCTCTGCCAAATTCTTAAAAAAAATGTAAAATAAAGGCCTGGAAAAATAATAGGGACACTTAAGTTTTTCAATAAATTCTTATATTTTTAATTATTTTTCCATAAATATTACAAAATATATACATTAAATTAAAGGTATTCAAATAGTTTAACTAATAAAATAAAAATATTTCACTTGCTCTGCCAAATACTTTAAAAAAATGTAAAATAAAGGCCTGGAAAAATAATAGGGACACTTAAGTTTTTCAATATATTCTAATATTTTTAATTATTTTTCCATAAATATTACAAGGTATATACATTAAATTAAAGGTATTCAAATAGATTAACTAAAAAAATAAAAATATTTCACTTGCTCTGCCAAATTCTTAAAAAAAATGTAAAATAAAGGCCTGGAAAAATAATAGGGACACTTAAGTTTTTCAATAAATTCTTATATTTTTAATTATTTTTCCATAAATATTACAAAATATATACATTAAATTAAAGGTATTCAAATAGTTTAACTAATAAAATAAAAATATTTCACTAGCTCTGCCAAATACTTTAAAAAAATGTAAAATAAAGGCCTGGAAAAATAATAGGGACACTTAAGTTTTTCAATATATTCTAATATTTTTAATTATTTTTCCATAAATATTACAAGGTATATACATTAAATTAAAGGTATTCAAATAGTTTAACTAATAAAATAAAAATATTTCACTAGCTCTGCCAAATTCTTAAAAAAAAATGTAAAATAAAGGCTATAAAAATTATAGGGACACTTAAGTTTTTCAATATATTCTTATATTTTTAATTATTTTTCTATAAATGTAGTGTAGTATTATTAATAACAAATAGTATTAACAACTGTAACACAATGGTAACACTTTACCATGAAGTAAAACTCAATGCATATAAGATATAAGTAATTTATATTCAATTGTAATTTGGATTTTCTAGAAATAAAGACAGAATACATTACAAATTGGCGACGAGAAAACGTTCAAAAGAACCTAAAAAAATTAAAAATTTAAAATTTTTTTTAAGTCGTTTTACGCATATTTGAAAAAAGTTTTTTTTTTTTTTTGAGCTATCAGTTCTTTTTAATTAAATTGTTTTACAATTAATTAAATTTTCTTTTAAAAAAAAAAGAAAGAAAAATGCCGACTGATACTACAACAGAATCTCCAAAATCATCGATTACGTTGCTTCAAACGTCCAACGTTCCAGAATTTTCTCCAGACAATGAAACTTTTTCAATTTGGAAGGAAAAGTTGGATATTCACTTCTGTGAAATTAATTGCACCGAAGAGAATCAAAAGAAGGCAGCTTTATTGAAGTCGATTGGTGCTGCTCCATATAGTGTTTTACATAGTTTGTGCAGTCCCGACTCACCGATTTCAAAAAATTATGATGAGCTCTGCAAACTTCTAAGCTCTCATTACACACCGCCAACAATCATCTTTAGAGAGAGAAAAAATTTTTTTTCTTCTGTTAAAAACGAAAACGAAAGCGTAGCTGAATGGTTTGCCAGGGTTAAAGGTCTAGCTTTAAATTGCAAGTTTGGTAACAATTTGGAAGCGTTTGTGCTAAATCAATTTATCATTCACTTGCCTAGCAAAATTTTTGAAAGGCTATGTGAGGAAGATGAGACACTTACGGTTGCTGAAGCGCTAAAAAAAGCTATGATCATGGAAACAAAAATGATGTCAAATTTCGCAAAAGACGAAATGGTTAATCTTGTCATGAAGTCACGCACGAGGCCAAAAGGTAAGATAAAAGGCAATCAATCTTTCAATTCAAAAGTCAGCAGTGGCGTTGGAGGTGATGGACTTGGAGCAGGTAACAGCAGTGGCGCAGGTGGAAGTAAACAAAAACATAAAATGGTATGCTCACACTGCGGTTGGCACAACCGTGAGTCTAGATTTTGTAAATACAAAAACAGTAAGTGTCATTCTTGCGGTAAAATTGGGCATATGGCGCCTATATGTTCGAAGAAAAATAGAACTGTAAACTATATATCAGATTCTAATTCTCTCCAAAATAATATAAATAATGATTTATTTAATTTATCTATTTATAGTGTGTCTTCAGAATCTACTAGAGGCATATACTATTTGGAGGTTGTGTTTGATGGCATTCCGATGAAAATTGCTTGTGATACCGGTGCCCCTTGTACGTTGATTCCACTTTCAATGTATGAAAGAAGTCTTGGTGGTAAAATATCAAAGTTAAGACCGTGTCAAATTCCTTATGTTGATTATAGTGGTAAAAGAATTTCTCTTTTGGGTGAGTACGATGCTTTAATATCGTATCGAGGTACCGAAAACAAGATAGTTGTAGTAGTTACTAATACTAAAACCCCTCCATTACTCGGACGTTCTTTTCTAAGGAAATTTAAATTTGACTTAATTCAAATAAATTCAGTATCGATTCGAAAAGATTTTTCTTCAACTATAAACCAAATAAAAAGTGAGTTTTCAGAAGTATTTCAGGAAAGATTAGGAGAATTTAAAGGCAGCAGAATATCCTTGAAACTTATTGAAGGTTCAAAGCCTATATTTTTCAAACCCAGACCGCTACCTTTTGCTTGGAAAAGTAAAATTGAATGTCAACTTCATAAATTAATTCAAGATGGAGTTCTCGAGCAGGTAGATAATTCAGAATGGGCTACACCTTTAGTTCCAGTTTTAAAACCTAACGGTGGTTTGAGGATCTGTGGTGATTACAAGGTTACACTAAACAAATGTTTAGAAAATTTTATTCATCCTCTTCCTAGAATTGATGAAATTTTTGCTTCATTGGAAGGAGGAAAACTATTTACAAAACTTGACCTTTCCAATGCTTATAATCAGCTAGTATTAGATGATGAATCACAATTATTGTGTACTTGGAGCACTCATATAGGATTGTTAAAAGTCAAAAGGCTTCCTTTTGGAATTAAAACAGCAGCGGCTATTTTTCAAAGGGTTATGGAAAATTTATTATCAGGTATTCAGAATGTTGTAGTCTATCAAGACGATATAACTATTACTGGAAAGAACAATTTTCAGCATATCGAAACTCTTAAATTAGTGTTAAAGAAACTTCATTCAGCTGGACTTAAATTAAATTTGAGCAAAAGCGAATTTTTTAAACCTAAAATATGTTTTCTTGGTTTTACCATCGACGAACATGGCTTAAGTAAGTCTGACGAACGTATTTCAAGTGTTTCGTCGGCACCTATACCAAAAGATATCTCTGAACTTAGAGCTTTTATTGGAATGGCTAATTATTATTCCAAGTTTATTTGCAACTTTAGCCAGAAAATGTTTCCTCTATATGAGCTTCTTCGGAAAAATATTCCATTTCATTGGTCAAAAGAATGCCAAAGGGCATATGAATTAATTAAAGCTGAAGTGACATCCGATCAGGTTTTAGTTCATTTTAATTCAAATTTACCCATAATTTTAACTACCGATGCTAGCAATAATGCAGTGGCTGGTGTTTTGTGTCACAGAATTCAAGGTAACTTGAAGCCAATTGCTTTTGTTTCAAGAGCTTTATCCAAAAGTGAAACAAATTACAGTACTTTGGAAAAAGAAGCTCTAGCGTTAATATTTAGCGTAACTAAATTAAAGCAATACCTCTTAGGTAATCGATTTATTCTGCGGACGGATCACAGACCGTTATTGGGCATCTTTGGTGAACATAAGAGCTTACCAATCATGGCTTCAGCTCGTATTCAAAGATGGTCATTAATTTTATCAGGCTTCAATTATTCCATTGAATACATTAAAGGTAATTCAAACATAGCTGATGGACTCTCCAGAATGCCACAATTTTTGTAGGCTGAAGATAAAATTGAATGCAATTATATTAATTTAATAGAATCGGATAGTGATTCCAGTTTTTCTTTAAATTTTAAGGACATAGCTAGAGAGACACGCCGTGATCCCGTTTTATCAAAATTAAGTGCAGCCATTCAAAATGGCACTGTTCATTTGTTGAAAGGAGATGAATACATTCCTTTTCGCAACAAAGCATATGAGCTTTCAGTTGAATATGACTGTATCCTTTGGGGGTACAGATCAGTTATTCCAAAGAAGTTACAAGATTTTGTTCTCAAGGAACTTCATGCATCACACTTGGGAATTGTGAAAACAAAGATGTTAGCTCGTTCGTACGTTTGGTGGCCAAACATTGACCACGAAATAGAAAATATGATAAGAGATTGCATCCCTTGCCAGGAATTGCAACAAAGTCCTGAGAAATCTCATTTAATACCATGGAATCCTACCAATTCAGTATGGAGTCGTATCCATATAGACTTTGCCGGTCCCATTAGGAACTTTTATTTTTTAGTAGTGATAGACTCTTATTCTAAATGGGTTGAAGTTTTCAAGACAAAAGAAATAACTTCGTCTTTCACTATCACAAAATTGAGGGAATTGTTTTGTAGGTATGGGCTGGTTGACACTCTTGTTAGTGACAACGGAAGACAGTTCACGTCTGAAGATTTCAAATTTTTTTTGAAAACAAATCATATCAAACACATTCTTACTGCTCCTGGACATCCAGCGACTAACGGTCAAGCAGAAAATTTCATAAAAACACTTAAAAAGTCAATCCTAGCAAGTCTTAAAGTTGACAAAAACTCTTGCTTAGACATTATTTTGAACAGGTTTTTACTTGATTATCGCAATACTGTACATTGTACCACTGGTGAATCGCCTTCTAAGCTTTTTCTTGGAAGATTTTTAAAAACACGTTTAAGCAGACTAAAGCCACCTACAACAAGACAAATTATTGTTGACGCTCAAAATAATAACATAACAAATTACAAAGGTAAACGCGATGCCATGTTTTCAGCAGGACAAAATGTCATGATTAGAGACTATAAAAATCCTAACAAATCTAGCTGGACTCAAGCTACTATTAAAGATAAACTCGGTCCTCGATCATATTCTTGTATCATTACTCATAATAACAGAGAAATTAAGCGACACTTGGATCAAATTCGAAACAAAAACTTAAATCAAAATCTTGAAATTGGAAGAAACGTTCAAGAGGAGGCGAACAGTCACGAAAATGGAAGTTCCATTCATGTTGAAAGTGGTTCTATCGTTCCAACTACAGATGAGCCTCCGAAAGCTGCACCTAGTAGAGTTTTGAGACCACGCAATGAAGGTATTTGTTATAAAAATTAAACAAATAAAAGCTTAATAAAAAAAGTTAGCATAATGAAATATAAAGTAAATAAGAAAATTTAAAATAACATTTACATCGAATTATATAAAAATAAATTTAGCTTAATACTTATTATACATTTTTAAACATACTTATGTACCTTTCCTATAAACATATTGTGATAATTAATAACCTATAGTATAATTGAATTATCATCATAATTATTAGTTATTGCAAATTTATAATATATCATATTTCTTTTAGGGGAGGACATGTAGTGTAGTATTATTAATAACAAATAGTATTAACAACTGTAACACAATGGTAACACTTTACCATGAAGTAAAACTCAATGCATATAAGATATAAGTAATTTATATTCAATTGTAATTTGGATTTTCTAGAAATAAAGACAGAATACATTACAATAAATATTACAAGGTATATACATTAAATTAAAGGTATTCAAATAGATTAACTAATAAAATAAAAATATTTCACTAGTTCTGAAAAATTCTTAAAAAAAATGTAAAATAAAGGCCTGGAAAAATAATAGGGACACTTAAGTTTTTCAATATATTCTTATATTTTTAATTATTTTTCTATAAATATTACAAGGTATATACACTAAATTAAAGGTATTCAAATAGATTAACTAATAAAATAAAAATATTTCACTAGCTATGCCAAATTCTTAAAAAAAATGTAAAATAAAGGCCTGGAAAAATAATAGGGACACTTAAGTTTTTCAATATATTCTTATATTTTTAATTATTTTTCCATAAATATTACAAGGTATATACACTAAATTAAACGTATTCAAATTGTTTAACTAATAAAATCAAAATATTTAACTAGTTCTGAAAAATTCTTAAAAAAAATGTAAAATAAATGCCTGGAAAAATAATAGGGACACTTAAGTTTTTCAATATATTCTTATATTTTTAATAATTTTTCTATAAATATTACAAGGTATATACACTAAATTAAAGGTATTCAAATAGATTAACTAATAAAATAAAAATATTTCACTAGCTATGCCAAATTCTTAAAAAAAATGTAAAATAAAGGTCTGGAAAAATAATAGGGACACTTAAGTTTTTCAATATATTCTTATATTTTTAATAATTTTTCTATAAATATTACAAGGTATATACACTAAATTAAAGGTATTCAAATAGATTAACTAATAAAATAAAAATATTTCACTAGCTCTGCCAAATTCTTAAAAAAAAATGTAAAATAAAGGCCTGGAAAAATAATAGGGACACTTAAGTTTTTCAATAAATTCTTATATTTTTAATTATTTTTCCATAAATATTACAAGGTATATACATTGAATTAAAGGTATTCAAATAGATTAACTAATGAAATAAAAATATTTCACTAGCTCTGCCAAATTCTTAATTAAAATGTAAAATAAAGGCCTGGAAAAATAATAGGGACACTTAAATTTTTCAATATATTCTTATATCTCGATCTGAGTAGACGTGTTTTTGTCTCGCTCCTTGAGAAATATCAAATTAATTGTGATTTAACAAAAATTAAAAAGAATTAGCTTTTGTGAAAAAGAAAATAACCATTCAAATGGCGTTGAACGAGTTTATAAACGAGCAACAGAATTGTACTTAAATATAAACAGAGTTAAAAATAATAAAATTTAAATAAATGCAAATGTAAATAAACAAATAGCAACAACAAAGCTTAACAATAACAATCAATCTCAATCTCAGTGAAACGGTTACAACAATATTATGCTAAAAAACATCTGATAAACAAATATAAACAGAGAATAAAAAAATCTTTTTTACAATAACAAACAACTGTACTGTTAAGATACAAATACAAAATTAAAATAAACAATTGAAAACGGAACAACAACAAAAATTTAAAATACATATGAACAACTGTTTGTAAATATTGCTGCCAAGTTTTTTTTTTTTTTAACAACAGCTGTTTTTTCATTATCACATATGTGCAGCAGTGCTACCAATGCTCAACTAAGTGCAGTTTACACATTGTCAGTGTTTAATTACTGTTGGTATTTTATTAAAATTTATAAAATTATTATTTGAAAATTATCAATTTCTTATTGGAAAGTGCACTTTGTGAAAAGTATAAATAAAGTGACTCAAATTAGATAAACATAAACAAACCCTCCAACTGTTTCGCTTTAACAAAAATACTGGCAACATAAATAAACAGTTTATAAGTTACTGCTGGAAAACTGCTTTACCATAAAAGGTACTGTTTTATCAATTTTTTTAATCAACTCTACTAATTTCAACGTAAAATAACGAAATAACAAAATGGAACCTGAAGCAACTCCTATCTCTAAGAGGTTGCGTGAGCGCCCATGTTCGTTTGCGGAGAACGTCTCAAAAATGCAGGGCTTTCCAACTACTGACTCTCCCCTTAAATTTATTCAAATAATGGATAAACGGTTTGAAAAATTAACTCTTAAATTACAAAAAATAATAGAGGACATGTTTAACGAGTACAAAAACCATCTATTAAATGAGTTTGATAAAAGACTAAATTTAACTATGGCTGATTTGAACAATACTAAGGAGAGAGTTGCGTGCATTGAAGTTATGGAAAAAGATTTTGAAAATACAATCGGAAATGAGATAAATACTCTTAAAAACGAAAATAAAGTTTTAAAAGATGAAATAGAAATACTAAAAAGTCACGCCAAAAAACATGAAAATTTAATAGTTGCATATGAGTTGCGAATTGTCGGCATACCATCCGAAACTAAAGAAAATCTGTGCGACATTTATAAAAAAATCTGTGAAAAAGTTCAAATTAACCCTCCTGAAATAAAAGATGCTTACCGTATTAAGAAGATCCGAAGCAACAATTTAATAAATGAGCCTCGAGGAAGAAATAACTCACTAGATACTGCAATCATTATCAAATTCAACTGTCCATACGATAGAAACTACGTCCTTGCCTCTATCAAAAAATATATAAGGACTCACAAGAATCCTTTGCGCTTAAATATAATAGGTTTTAACAGCTCGACACCTTTTTTTGTCAATGAAAATCTTACGGCAGAAACCCATCGAATATTTCTTCGTGCGCATCGCCTTAAGAAGGACAAGGTTTTAATAGCAGCATTTACGCACCGCGGAATCGTTTATGTGAAGATTAACCAAAGTGATGACCCAATCCAGGTTACCGAACTAAAATTTTTGGACCAGTTTTTTCGTAATCAAAATAATGTTACTAATGATTTATAAAATTTTATTGGATTCTTTTAATACATTTTTTTTACGTTCTTTTTTAATTATTGCTTTAATAAATATATTACATTATTTTTTGCTAATAATTTCCTACTTCATAGAATCTCAGATAATAGCCATAGCTTGCATTGCGAATATAATTAAATATTGTTATGACCTTAGGTCTCAATAATACGAGGTTTGGCTCTAAAGAAAACTTAAGTGCCATGGTCCGAATACTTTGTAAGCAAATTTCTGGCTTAAAAATCTGTCATATTAATGCACAGAGTTTAAATAATAAAATGGACGAGTTTCAATCAATTTTTGAGGACAGTGACATCCATATAATATGCATCTCCGAGACATGGTTTTTTCCAGGCGTCTATAGCCACGTCTAGAATTTAAATGGATATAAATTATTTCGTTCTGATAGAGTTACTAATGGCGGCGGTGTTGCGATATATGTTAAGTCGGACATTTTTTGCATAGAGAAAATAAAAAACCCTAGTGGTAATGATATAGAGTATCTTTTCATAGAAATTTCGAATAATAATGAGAAACTATTGATTGGTACTATATATAGACCTCATAAAAGTATAAACATGGAGTCTTTTCTTGAGATACTTATCAGTACAACTCTTGGATATAATGATGTTATCTTAACAGGCGACTTTAATGCCAACTTGCTAGAGGACAACAGCCTGGAAGAAGACATGAGTTCCATTGGACTATTTTTGGCTAACAACAGACTACCAACTCATTTCACATCATTCTCGAGTACTTTACTCGATCTATTTTTCATTAGTAATAAATTAAACCTGCTGCTATTTGACCAATTGTCTGCGCCAATGTTCTCTAAACATGATCTATTGTTCCTATCTTACAATTTTACTGTGAATTATGACACCAAGCCCAAAACTTTTCAGTTTAGGGACTATAAAAGTATGGATTATCAATCGCTGGCTGATGAATTATTGATAATAAATTGGAATAGCATTTTTTTCATGCCTAATGTTGACGAGCAAATAAACTTTTTGAATGATAAAATAACATATTTGTACAATAAATATGTTCCAATAAAGACAAAAACAATACGTCATGGCAAGCCATGGTTCACGGCTGAAATAAAATCCCTAATTGAGGATAGAAATTTGGCATACAAAAGGTGGAAGAAGTTTAGAACGCCACAACTATATGCTATATTTAAAGCTTCAAGAGCAGCTGTTAATAAAAAAATAAAATTAGCCAAATCAACATTTTACAATAATAAATTCCAATCGCAAATTGACTCAGGAAAGAAATGGAGAGAAATCCGTAAAATGGGAATTATTAAATCCAATGATACTGACACAAATGGAATTAATGTAGACCAACTCAATCGCCAATTTGCGAATATACATATGCCTCAAATAAACCTAGATTTTTACAATGAATTTAATAGCAATCATGAACGGGAAAATGTATTTAATTTCAGCCACTTCTCTCAGGATGATGTAATAAAAGTCTTTACTTCGATTAAATCTAATGCTGTTGGACTTGACGGAATGCATCCTAAGTTCATTAAACTCATACTCCCATTTATTATAAAATATATTACTTATACGTTTAATACGATTTTGACAACATCAACATATCCAAACGAGTGGAAACATGCAAAAATCATCCCAATTCAAAAACCTGATAACAGTTACCGTCCGATAGCAATTTTGCCTTATTTGTCAAAAGTCTGTGAAAAATTAATGCATGAGCAAATCAGTTCTTTTTTACATTTAAACTCCCTATTGAGTACAAGACAATCTGGATTTAGGCCCAAACATAGCTGCCTAACAGCCTTGGCTGATGTAACGGAGGAGATAAGATTTCAAATTGACAAGCGTAATACTATGTCCTTTCTCATATTGCTTGATCACTCTAAAGCTTTTGATACTGTGCATCATAGTATTCTATGTCTCAAACTTAAATACATGTGTCAATTCTCTTCAACAGTGTTAAAGCTTTTAACATCGTATCTAAGTAACAGAAGCCAGAGTGTTTGCCATGGATCAAACGTGTCCGTAAGCTGCCTGATGCCAAGAGGAGTACCACAGGGCTCGATACTTGGCCCCCTATTGTATTCTATTTATGCAAATGACCTGCCGCAACAATTAAGACATTGTAAAATACAAATGTATGCAGATGATGTACAGCTTTACATAAGCTGTAATATAAGTGATGCCCCTAATTGCGTGCAACTAATAAATCAAGATCTACAACAAATTCATCTCTGGGCAAGTGCTAACGGATTAAGCTTAAATCCAAAGAAATCAGTAGCAATGGCTATTGGTTCATTGAACAATATGCCTGACGTCATTCCGCCAATAACTATTAATAAAGATATAATAAGCCTTGTTGATAAAACTAAAAATTTAGGTGTTATTATTAACAAACAACTAAATTGGTCAAACCATGTTAAAGCAAACTGTGGTAAAACTTTTGCTATGCTTAGAAATCTATGGATCTCGAGACATTACACACCACAAAATATTCGAATGGTAATTGCGAAAACATACTTGTTGCCAACTTTAATGTACGGTTGCGAATTGTTTGCTAGTTGTGATGCAGTAAGTATACAAAGGCTTAATGTAACGTATAATAATATTGCAAGATATATATTCGGCATTAAAAGATACAGGAGCATTTCGCAGTACGCAAAACAAGTATACAATATCACTTTTAGGAATTTATTAAAGTGCCGTGTTCTTTTATTTCTCCATAAAATTATATATACAGGACAGCCTGCCTATCTATTTCGTCGCCTCAATTTCTCCAGATCGAACAGAGGTAACAAAGTAAATACAATCAAACATAATAAAGCATTGTCTGACCAGCACTTTTTTATCAATGCCATCCGTCTTTGGAGCCATCTACCACCTCAAATTCAATTATTAAGCAATGCAAGTCAATTTAAATCTGAGATGTTTAAACATTTTAATTAATTTTAACTATGATAAAAAGCAAAATACACGTGATACATTATACTTTTTTTTCTTTTTTTTGTACTTTTTTGACACCTAACTAATATATATATTTTTATGTTTCTTTTGTTGATTTTTATTTTATATTTCTAATTTATTTTTATGTACTATGTACTTTTATTGTAATTAAAATTTTTCTGTTTATTTTATGTAATGTGTAAAAATAATCTATAGTAATCTTGTATAACTGCCAATTGTCTGCCCAACACTTTAATATAAGATACATATGTTCTTGTTGTGTTGTATTTTGTACAAATGAATGAATAAATAAATAAATAAATAAATAAATAAATATTTTTAATTATTTTTCCATAAATATTACAAGGTATATACACTAAATTAAACGTATTCAAATTGTTTAACTAATAAAATAAAAATATTTAACTAGTTCTGAAAAATTCTTAAAAAAAATGTAAAATAAAGGCCTGGAAAAATAATAGGGACACTTAAGTTTTTCAATATATTCTTATATTTTTAATTATTTTTCTATAAATATTACAAGGTATATACACTAAATTAAACGTATTCAAATTGTTTAACTAATAAAATAAAAATATTTAACTAGTTCTGAAAAATTCTTAAAAAAAATGTAAAATAAAGGCCTGGAAAAATAATAGGAACACTTAAGTTTTTCAATATATTCTTATATTTTTAATTATTTTTCTATAAATATTACAAGGTATATACATTAAATTAAAGGTATTCAAATAGATTAACTAATAAAATAAAAATATTTCATTAGCTCTGCCAACTTCTTAAAAAAAAATGTAAAATAAAGGCCTGGAAAAATAATAGGGACACTTAAGTTTTCAATATATTCTTATATTTTTAATTATTTTTCTATAAATATTACAAGGTATATACATTATATTAAAGGTATTCAAATAGATTTACTAATAAAATAAAAATATTTCACTAGCTCTGCCAAATTCTTAAAAAAAATGTAAAATAAAGGCCTGGAAAAATAATAGGGACACTTAAGTTTTTCAATACATTCTTATATTTTTAATTATTTTTCCATAAATATTACAAGGTATATACATTATATTAAAGGTATTCAAATAGATTTACTAATAAAATAAAAATATTTCACTAGCTCTGCCAAATTCTTAAAAAAAAATGTAAAATAAAGGTCTGGAAAAATAATAGGGACACTTAAGTTTTTCAATATATTCTTATATTTTTAATTATTTTTCCATAAATATTACAAAATATATACACTAAATTAAAGGTATTCAAATAGATTAACTAATAAAATAAAAATATTTCCCTAGCTCTGCCAAATTCTTAAAAAAAATGTAAAATAAAGGCCGTGAATTTGCACGTTCCACGGGTGTGAATTTGCACGTTCCACGGGTGTGAATTCGCACGTTCCACGGGTGTGAATTCGCACGTTCCATGGGTGTGAATTTGCACGTTCCATGGGTGTGAATTTGCACGTTCCACGGGTGTGAATTTGCACGTTCCACGGGTGTGAATTCGCACGTTCCACGGGTGTTAATTCGCACGTTCCATGGGTGTGAATTCGCACGTTCCATGGGTGTGAATTTGCACGTTCCACCGGTGTGAATTTGCACGTTCCACGGGTGTGAATTTGCACGTTCCACGGGTGTGAATTCGCACGTTCCACGGGTGTGAATTTGCACGTTCCACGGGTGTGAATTTGCACGTTCCATGGGTGTGAATTTACACGTTCCATGGGAGTGAATTTGCACGTTCCATGGGTGTGAATTTGCACGTTCCACGGGTGTGAATTTGCACGTTCCACGGGTGTGAATTCGCACGTTCCATGGGTGTGAATTTGCACGTTCCACGGGTGTGAATTCGCACGTTCCACGGGTGTGAATTTGCACGTTCCATGGGTGTGAATTTGCACGTTCCACGGGTGTGAATTCGCACGTTCCATGGGTGTGAATTCGCACGTTCCATGGGTGT